>NW_026846588.1:90765261-90923632 GCF_025583915.1 Anolis sagrei ordinatus
CTTCACAACCTCTGAGGATGCCTGCCATAGATGCAAGTTAAAGGTCAGGAGAGAATGCTTCTGGAACATGGCCATATCGCCTGGAAAACCCACAACAACCCAGTGATTCTGGCCATGAAAGCCTTTGACAATACATTGAATTAAATAATAATTGTTTTTATTGTTGGGAATTTTCAGTGGCATTTGTATAAGCTAAACATTGACTGGTGAGTGAAATAAAGATGTTGCCCCATTGGCCATATTTAGAGAAATTCAGCTAGACCTTTATTTTCCTTTCGCTCCTCCGTTCTGATAAAATCATGGGTCAAATTTTGCATCTGAACCATAATATATGAATCTGATCTTGCTTTCCTGGTTAATAGGTATTGCTTGAGATTACATTTCCCTTGCTGGTCTATTATTGACATGGTTACTGAGTATTAGAATCAGGGATAACCCATAGCCCTGTTTTCTGTTCATTTTTGTGAATGTTTTGAAAATTACCTGGGATGTTAAGCTCATTATTCATCCCCAAACAAGTCACTTCCAAGTAAGTGTGACATATCCTCCCCTCAAAGCCATAGCAAATAGAGATAAGGAATGTAATGCCTACTCCTTTGCTATGAAACATCGTCCTGCTCCTATTTTTGTACTTGTTTGATATTCTGTTCTTTTGTATGTAAAAATAGCACATACAGGGTATATAAGAGAGGAGTAACATATTTAATAGATAGAATAAGAATGTAACAATTACTTAGAAAGGCCATCTCTTGTGAACCCCAACATTTCCATCTGGAATCGACAGCTTGGCTTCACATCTGATTTGTTCTTATGGGGTTGACCAGTTCAATGATTCACGCAGAAAATGTACAAGGTTGGATCCTGATTTAGTCCCCTATGGAATAGCTCTGATATCAATGAGATTTGAATTCATCATACCATAAACATTATATGAGTACAGAATCAGAATCAGAGCATTAATTCACTCAGCATGACCTTGTGGATATAATGCCAACTTTTTAAACTTTGTGTTTTTAAATACATCACAACTGTAGCCTTGGTTTGTGCCTGATATGATAAATAAATAAATACCTTGTCGATGTAACAAGTAAGCCCAACCAAAGCATTTGGGGGGGGGGGTGGAATACTTCAGAGTATGCAATATCACTTTGCCTTCCTCGTCAGCCCAATCTAGTGAAAACCTTAATTCAGGAGCCCCATGTGGTGCAGTAAGTTAAACTGCTGAGCTGCTGAACTTGCTGACCATAAGGTCTGCAGTTCAAATCCAAGGACTGGGGTGAGCTCCCACTGTTAGCCCCAGCTTGTGCTAACCTAGTAATTCAAAAAGTGAGTAGATCAATAGGTACCGCAGTAACAGCACTCCATGCAGTCATGCCAGCCACATGACCTTGGAGGCGTCTATCTTCAGCTTAGAAATGGAGATGAGAACCATCCCCCAGAGTCGGATACAACTAGACTTAATGTCAAGGGAAACTTTTACCTTTTTATAATTAATTCAGTAAGTACTTCTGTCCATCCTACTGAGGTGCTTGTCTACCTAATATCTGGCAGAAGTCTTTTCTTCCTCTTCATCAATAGGAACATGTGCTGCTAAGTGATCCAGCTGTCAGTGGATTCTGGATTTTCTCAGTGTACAGTCTGCATTTGAACCAGAGGAGCCAGAAATGTGTCACAGTGGATTTTAAATATGAATTTTTAAAGTGCTTTCGGTGTTTAATAATTAGTTGGTGTTAGTAAGTGTATTCTGTCCAAATTTGGTGTCAACTGGTCCAGCAGTTTTTGAGTTATTTTAATCCCACAAACGAACATTACATTTTTATTTATGTAGATATTTGCTCTGTTGGGCCTGACCTCATGTAAGCCGCTCTCCGAGTCCCTTTGGGGAAATGGTGGCGGGTATAAATAAAGTTGTTGTTGTTGTTGTTATTATTATTATTATTATTATTATTATTATTATTATTATTATTATTATTATTAAAACTAACTCTACCTGCCAGGCGTTGCTGTGATCAACCTTCCCTCCCTCTTTCTCTCCTTTCTTTCTCTCCTTCCTTCCTTTCTTCCTTCCCTCCCTCTTTCCTTCCTTCCCTCTTTTTTTCCCTTCTTTCTTCTCTACCTGTTTCTTTTCTCGCTTCCTTTGCTCTTTGGTTCCATCCTTCCTTGTCTCTTTCCTTCCTTCCTTCCATCCATCCCTTTTTCTTTTGTTCCTCCTCTCCTTCCTTCCCTCTTTCACTTTCTTTCCTTCTCTTTCTTTCTTTCTTTCTTTCTTTCTTTCTTTTCCTTCTCTACCTTTCTTTCCTTCTCCTTCCTCCTTCTTTCCCTCTTTCTCTCTCTCCTTTTCTCCTTCCTTCCTTCTTCCTTCCTTCTCCCTCCCCCTTTCTGTGTATGTGTTTTGTGTGTGCATATGTGTGTATATATTTCTGTATATTTTTGTGTATATATGTATATATGTTTGTTTGTGTATATATGTGGTTTTTCGCATGCATTGTAATAGGGTGTTTTTTTTTTTGCTTTTCAAGTCTCTTCTGTTGTGTTTTTCAATATTTTTATGATTGATGGTCACTCATTGACCTGATACATGTATTGTGTCCAAATTTGGTGTCAATTTGTCCAGTGGTTTTTGAGTTCTGTTAATCCCACAAACAAACATTACATTTTTATTTATATAGACTAGCCGTCCCCTGCCACGTGTTGCTGTTGCCTAGTCTGTGTATATGTGTATTTTTGTGTTTATATATTTGTGTATATCTGTGTTTGCATATATATTCTGTATATGTTGTTTGGCACGTGCATTGTAATGTAAATTTTGGGTTGTTTTTTTTTTTTTGCTTTTTAAGTCTTCTGCTGTTTTTTTCTTCAGTGTTTTTATGAGTGATGGTCACTCATTGGCCTGAGAGATGTCTTGTGTCCAAATTTGGTGTCAATTCATCCAGTGGTTTTTGAGTTATGTTAATCCCACAAACGAACATTACATTTTTATTTATATAGATTAAATAAATGAATAGCACTTTTCTAATTTCAAGTGGCTGGAAACAGATATGTTGCAACAAATTACTTCATCACACTAGAGGAAAAAAAATCCACTTAAAATCCGGTTTCTGTCTGGTGCAAAATTTTGGGGTTTGTAGTTTAGTAAGGCTGTTAAAGGATCCTCCCTAAACTACAAACCCCAAAATTCTGTAGGAGGCAGCAACTGGATTTTAAGTGGATTTTTTCTCTAATGTGATGAGGCATAGTGTAATCTACAGCATGTGGCCTACAGCCTAGTCTTTCCTCCCTTCCCTTCCAAGACTAGGTGAGGTTTGGGGGCGTTTAGGGTAATTCAGCAAGGCTTGGGAAAGGTTTAGACCGCTTTCCATGGGAAAAAAACACCCCCATAACCAGTTAGGAGAGGGGAGAATGTCAAGAAGCCCTCCCAATGGGTGGCAAGGAAAGTAGAGAGGAGAAATGTGCTTTCTTTCCTTACTTTCCTCCCTTTTTCCTTGTCAAAACTCCTTGGGCGAAAAAGGAAGTGGCAAATGGGGACTGGATGTAAACACACAGCCAGGGCTTTGCACAGAGTCCAAACACACCTCTCTCTCTCTCTCTGGCTCAAAAACAATGCGGATCGGAAGTCGGGTTTAACTGGCTTAGCGGGGATTAGGGCTTCACACGGGAGAGACGCCTTCCTCCCGGAGTCCTACTCAGGCTTTTAAAAGATTATGGAGCGATTTGACAGCAGAAATGAGGCCAGAAAAAGCGGATTTCCCTCCCCTTTGAAGCGTGTTTTGATTTCCTTGGCTGCCTTTGCATTGCTTTTTTCTAACGCCCTTTTTGGAGTCGCTCTCCTTCCAGATCTGGTTCTTTGGGGGCGCCAGGCCTTCTTCATTCACCTTCTCCCCCTTTTTTTATCTCCCCCTTTCCCTCCCAGCTCCTGGACCTCTTCATGGTGTGGGACTGGTCGACTTACCTAGCCGACTATGGGCAACCCGGCTCCAAGTACCTGCGGGTCAACCCCAGCATCGCCCTGGCCCTGCTCGAGAAGTGAGTCCCACAACAACACCGAATGGGAAGTGGGGAGACATCCCTCTGGAGAAGGAAGGAGACCCCCCAAATCCGGGGGGTGGGGTGTTGTGGAGGAGGATTGCTTGGCTGGGTGCTGAGGTGGTGGTGTCCTCCCTTCACTCTCCAAGCCAGGTGACATCAGTCTCTTTCCTTCCCTAGAAGAAACCCACAGAAAAGGGGGTGGTTTGACCATTGATGACCATGGATCACCCCTATTTCTTCTCCTCTTGAGATTTTCCCTCCATATCAACATCCAGGGTGCTTTTGAGATGTATGCAGGCAGTCCCCAAATGTATGGTGAGGCAATGGGTTAAACAGGTCACAGGTTACAATCCGGGGAGAGCTGGGATGAGCTCCCTCTGTCAGCTCCAGCTCCCCATGCAGGAACATGAGAGAAACCTCCCACAAGGATGGTAAAGCATCAAAACTGTGAGAGCCGTTCAGCAGTGGAACTCTCTGCCCCTGGAGTGTGGTGGAGGCTCCTTCTTTGGAAGCTTTTAAACAGAGGCCAAATGGCCATCTGTCAGGGGTGATTTGTCTAGATCTAGGGAAGTCATGCTACCCCTCTATTCCGCCTTGGTTAGGTTACACCTGGAATATTGTGTCCAATTCTGGGCACCACAATTGAAGAGAGATATTGACAAGCTGGAATGTGTCCAGAGGAGAACGACTAAAATGATCAAGGGTCTGGAGAACAAGCCCTATGAGGAGCGGCTTAAAGAGCTGGGCATGTTTGGCCCGAAGAAGAGAAGGCTGAGAGGAGATATGATAGCCATGTATAAATATGTGAGAGGAAGTCACAGGGAGGAAAGAACAAGCTTGTTTTCTGCTTCCCTGGAGACTAGGATGCAGAATAATGGCTTCAAATTACAAGAAAGGAGATTCCATCTGAACACGAGGAAGAACTTCCTGACTGTGAGAGCCGTTCAGCAGTGGAACTCTCTGCCCCGGAGTGTGGTGGAGGCTCCTTCTTTGGAAGCTTTTAAACAGAGGCTGGATGGCCATCTGTCAGGGGTGCTTTGAATGCAATACTCCTGCTTCTTGGCAAGGGGTTGGACTGGATGGCCCATGAGGTCTCTTCCAACTCTATGATTCTATGAAAACATCCCTTGGCAACGTCCAATTCTCTCACACCAGAAGCGACTTGCAGTTTTTCTCAAGTTGCTCCTGACAAGAAGAAGGAAAAAAAGTCCCCAGATTAGGAACAAGAGAGGTTATGCAGGTTTGTTATGTAGGTGGGTCAAAAAGTTTTCCCTCCTGTGTCATAAAAACGTTATGAATGAATTTAGAACAGCAGAAGTTGATGCAGATCATAGCCTGAATTGTCCTCTAACACAAGGCATTGAATCCCGGAAATTCAATAAGGAACTCTTTTCTTTGAGCTTCAGATTCATTATATATTATATACAATTATATTATATATAATTATATATTATATATTATATTATTATATTATATACATAATTATATATATACACACACACATATACACACACAGAAGCAAAACAAGCACAAATATACACACACTCTTTCTAGAGGCAATTCCATACAGCCATATAACCTAGAATATCAAGGCAGGAAATCCCACATTATCTGAGTGTGGACTCAGATAACCCAGTTCAAAGCAGATACTGTGGGATTTTCTGCCTTGATATTCTGGGATATAGGGCTGTGTGGAAGGGCCCTCAATGATGGGTAGAGAGGGTGGGAAGTTTTAATAATTAAAAATACCAATTGTATATTATATTATATTATTATATATTATATTATTATATTATTATATTATATATTATACATACACACGCAGGCACACAGAAGCAAATCAAGCACACATACACTCTTTCTTTCTACATTCCATCCAGCCATATGACCCAGAATATCAATCCCACAATATCTGCTTTGAACTGGGATAACCGAGTCTACACTGCCATATATCCCGGTTCAAAGCTGAAAATGTGGGATTTGATTCCGCTGTCTGGAAGGGGCCTCAGATGCCATTGATTGTAAGAGGCTCACGAATTCGTTTTGCAATCGAGGAAGCCTTCGATTTGAAGAAATGCTGGTACAACGCATTCTGCTCAGCTCCTGCTATTCTTGCCCAAGCCAGCCGTGGAGGGCTCTCCTCTCCTTGGAGCAGCCATAACCAAAACCAGGCGCTCCGGTGGGAGCAGAGCAAAGGGCGGCTTCCTGCGTCTTTGCGAATTCGCATCGGCAAGGCGTCGTTTCACAGGCAAGGACTTGGCCCTTGGGTTTCTCGATCCCTTGGCTGGATCAAGCAGGATCCGGATGGGTGAAATCCCTTCTAGGAAGAGTTGCCTCTTGGGCCCAGCTCCTAATTATATGATCCTCTCAGTTATGTTAGGCTGTTTGTTTTAGTTTCTGGTTTTGAGGGGTTTTTTTGTCGTGTCAGGAGCGACTTGAGAAACTGTGAGAAAATTGGCCGTCTGCAAGGACGTTGCCCAGTGGACACCCGGATGTTTTGATGTTTTACCATCCTTTTGGGGAGCTTCTCTCATGTCCCCGCAATGGGGAGCTGGAGCTGACAGAGGGAACTCATCCCCACTCTCCCCTACCGCTTCTGGTATGAGAAAATTGGCCGTTTAGGTGGACGTCCCAGATGTTTTGACATTTTACCATCTTTGTGGAAAGCTTTTCTCATCTCCCTGCAATGGGGAGCTGGAGCTGACAGAGGGAGCTCATCCAAACTCTCCCCAGACCGCTTCTGGTGTGAGAAAATTGGCCGTCTAGGGGGACGCCTGGGTGTTTTGACATTTTACCATCCTTGTGGGAAGCTTCTCTCATGTCTCCGCATGGGGAGCTGGAGCTGACAAAGGGAGCTCATCCAAACTCTCCCCAGACCGCTTCTGGTGTGAGAAAATTGGCCGTCTAGGGGGACGCCTGGATGTTTTGACATTTTACTATCCTTGTGGGAAGCTTCTCTCATGTCACCGTAATGGGAAGCGGGAGCTGACAAAGGGAGCTCATCCAAACTCTCCCCGGTCTGCTTCTGGTGTGAGAAAATTGGTCGTCTAGGGGGACGTCTCAGATGTTTTGACATTTTACCATTCTTGTGGGAAGCTTCTCTCATGTCCCCGCATGGGGAGCTGGAGCTGACAGAGGGAGCTCATCCCCGCTCTCCCAGGACCGCTTCTGGTGTGAGAACATTGGCCGTCTACAAGGACGTTGCCCAGGGGACGCCTGGATGTTTTGATATTTTACCATCCTTGTGAGAGGCTTCCCTCATATCCCCGCATGGGGAGCTGGAGCTGACAGGGGGAGCTCATCCGCGCTATCCCCTGACCGCTTCTGGTGTGAGAAAATTGGCAGTCTAGGGGGACGTCCCAGATTTTTTGACATTTTACCATCCTTGTCCCCACATGAGGAACTGGAGCTGACGGAGGGAGCTCATCCCCACTCTCCCGACTGCTTCTGGTATGAGAAAATTGGCCGTCTAGGGGAACGTCCCAGACGTTTTGACATTTTACCATCCTTGTGGGAGGCTTCTCTCATGAACCTGCATGGGGAGCTGGAACTGACAGAGGGAGCTCATCCGCACTCTCCCCAAATTCGTACCTGCCACCTGTCGTCTTCAGTCCTGCTAGCACAAGGGTTTAACCCATTTCCCCACCGGTTCTTACACTAATTTTGTTGGGGAAACCAAATCACTTGTTTTTAAACCCAACGAATTTGGGGGGTGAATTCGGATCTCAGTTCTGTCTGATCAACCTACCGATGAATCCTACCGGCTTTTGAGTTTCAGTATAAGTCGCAGGTCGAAAATGTGAAGCTCTGATTTGGCGTGGATGTCTTCTAACTTCGGATTGTTTTTGTTGTTTGTTTGTTTTCCTCCTGCCAATGGCTGTCCCTTCTGCAGAGTCCACCGAGGGTATGTATCTAATCTATAGATGGATGGGTGTCTTCTCTGGGCTTCTTGAGTCCAACTCTTTGGGTTCATTTTGGCCTTGGGAGCCTTTGGGATTCCAAGTCCAGGCAAAGGAAGCTGTGCAAAAATGAATAGGTTCTGTTACATGTGGACCACAATGACATGAATCCACTTGGCCAACACACATTTGAGTGCCTCAAATTTTGCCCTGTTTCGTATCAGTCAATCAGAAAAAAAGACTAGATCAGGAGAGTAAAGTTACCCCTATCATATCATATCATAGTTATAATAACTCTAATTATTAAAAGATAAAAATATAATATAATTAATTATTATAATTAAGACTATTAAATATTATAACAATTATTAAAAGATAATATAATTAATATAATTAATTATTATAATCAATAGACTATTAAATATGATCACAATTAGAATAATAAAATAATAATATAATACTATAATTAATAGAATAATAAATATTATATTTCTTTCACAGCTACTGGAGCAAGGGAGGCATTACTTTTTGACCCTCCCCAGCCTGTGTATATTTGACCTGCTGATTCCCAAAAATGCCATTATCAGCTCTAGTTGTTGAGATGCAGAACTGTTGGCCATTTCCCAGTAATAATAACGATATTTTCAAAACTAGAGCTGATGCAGTCTATCCAATGCAATTTTCTGAATCAGCACCCTGGGAGTGTGTATATGTATAGATATGAATGTGTATGTGTATACATATGTGTGTGTACATCTACATATGTGTGTGTATTCATATACACACTAAACACCAACAACAATAACAACTATCTATCTATCTATCTCTATTCATATGCACACAAAACAATAATATAATATAATATATTGTATATACATATAATATTTATGATAGTATAATGTAATGGCATAAAATACTACTACTAATAATATGATATAATTATTTATATTACTTGTAATATTACTAATAATATTACAATGTAATGGTATAGTACATTATAGTAATATTTAATACTGAAACTATGCTAATAATATAATATATTGTATGTATATATACCTTGTAAGGGGGGGGGGATAGTTTTTAATAACTACAAAATTAATAATATATATGTGTGAAGTAAAACAAGCACACATATAAATACTACTATTTCATTCTAATGGCCATTCCATACAGCCATATAACCCAGAATATCAAGGCAGGAAATCCCACATTATTTGATTGTGGACTCAAATAACCCAGTTCAAAGCAGATATTGTGGGATTTTCTGTCTTGATATGTTGGGATATAGGGCTGTGTGGAAGGGCCCTGGATAATGGGTAGAGGGGATGGGAAGTTTTTAATAATTAAACATTATGTGTGTGTGTGTGTGTGTGTATGTATGTGTGTGTGTGTGTGTGTGTGTATACATACATACACACACAGAAGAAAAATAAGCACACATATACATACTACTAATTATAATTATGAAAATATAATACTATAATTAATAGTAATGTCCCAGTGGTGAATGGCAAACTGGGTGCAGTGCCTAAAGACCTTGGCCTGCACTTAAGCACAATCCTAGCAGACAAAATTACCATCTGTCAGCTGCAAAAGGCCACCCTACTGGGATCTTCATGCATTCATCACATAGTCCTAGTGTCCAACATGGGATCCAATACAACAACCAGCATAGAAATCTTGTTTGTTGTGTATTAATTTTGGTATGTTTCAAATAATGAATAATAATAATAATAATAATAATAATAATAATAATGATGTTCTGTGTTTTCCGGGCTTCATGGCCATGTTCCAGAAGCATTCTCTCCTGAGAATAATAATCATAATCATAATCATAATCTTTATTTGTATTCTGCTCTATCTCCCCAAGCAGGCAAACATTAAATGCCTGATACAACCAGAAAGATACAATAACAACCCAGAAACCCAGAGTAAACTAACATATATCAAAATTATATATGTTAACATATATTAAATGAGCTCACATGTAAAGCCAAATTATGGCATAAAACCTTGAGATTTGATTCAATGACATTAGCCTGAAAACATGAACCTCAGTTTACTAGCCCATCCAATTTACAACAACCACTATAATTGCTATAATGTTTAAAAAGTTATATATTTAGTGATGTCAACAGCGCCAACCAGGCCAACAGTACCAGAATATGGGAGCAATTTCCAGTTAAGTGATTTTGTCACTGTGTTGTGATACTGTATATAATGCGGAAATGTGGCCATTTACATGGTATTAAAAACACACACAGAAATGTATGGGCATTCATTTGGACTGGAAAATAAGGAAATAAATCCTTCCTGGATGTGGCTGCCAAGCACGAGGAAAATATTTTTGCTGAAATCCCTACCCCCTTAAAAAATGTCCCCTACTTTCCACTTTCATAACCTGTAAAATCTCAATAATATTGGTGTTTCTCTCCTAAAACGAAACCTTTTTATGGATCAGTCAATTGGCCTTATCAAAACAGGCAATATAAACACAACACACAGTAGTCTAGTTGAATAAAAATAGAAATATACAAGTACAAAAAGTATTGAAAAGGTTTATACTGCCAAACATGCAATTTGAATAATGTAAAATCCTTGGAAAGCGGCCTTAAAATAACACTATGTGACATGATTTTTGTTCCTGGTTATAAATGTCATTTCCTTATTGGTTCTATCATTTAAAAAAACATGAGGAATGTTTATTAAACTAAAATCCTTCAGCACATTTTGCTTTGGTTTTTCAATGGACACCTCAACCAATTCAACATAGTTTGTGGCAGCTACAAAAATCGAAATTTCTGGAGAACTATTTCAAATATAAGCATTGCACAGTGAAACAGGGGAAAGAACACTTTCCAACCAGGAACAGAAAAAGCACCAAATTTTATTAAAATAGAATTAGAATATAATTGATATAATTAGAATATAATAATTACATTATATAATTTAAGAATTATATAATATTATAATTATAGTTATAATAATTATAATTATGAAAAGATAATATAATTAATATAACTAATTATAATTAATAGAATAATAAATATTATAACAATCAGAATGATATAATTATAATTATGAAAAGATAATATAATTAATATAATTAGGCAAATATAATTATAAGCCTTTGGGGCAGTGCAATGAGGTAAGATGGGGGTCCTGAGATGGTTCTTAAACCACTTTTAATGTGAATATAAGTGATCTTAATGTTTGTATATATTTATGGTTTTATGTCCTTGCATATATATTTGAATTGCATTGAATGTTTGCATATATGTTTGAATTGCATTGAATATTTGTATATCTGTTTGAATTGTATTGAATGTTTGCATATATGTTTCAATTGCATTGAATGTTTGTATATATGTTTGAATTGCATTGAATGTTTGTATATATGTTTGAATTGCATTGAATGTTTGCATATATGTGTCAATTGCATTGAATGTTTGTATATATGTTTGAATTTCATTGAACGTTTTTGCATATATGTTTGAATTGCATGAATTGCATTGAACATTTGTATATATGTTTGAATTGTATTGAACGTTTGTATATATGTTTTGAATTGCATTGAACGTTTGTATATATGTTTGAATTGCATTGAATGTTTGTATATATGTTTGAATTGCATTGAATGTTTGTATATATGTTTGAATTGCATTGAATGTTTGCATGTTTCAATTGCATGAATTGCATTGAATGTTTGCATATATGTTTCAATTAAATGAATTGCATTGAATGTTTGTGTATATGTTTGAATTGCATTGAATTGCATTGAATGTTTGCATATATGTTTGAATTGCATTGAACATTTGTATATATGTTGTGCTCCGCCCTGAGTCCCCTGCAGGGTGAGAAGGGTGGAATAGAAATGTTTTAAATAAATTAATATAATATAATATAATATAATATAATATAATATAATATAATATAATATAATATAATATAATAACAAATATTATAACAATTATAATAAAATTTAAATTATTATAATTCTAATAAGAATTATAATTATTAAAACATAATATAATAATAATTACACTATGAGTCCCCTAGGGAGATAGGGCTGAAAATAAATAAAGTATTATTATTATATGATGATGATGATGATGATGATGAAGAAGAAGAATAAGACGACTTTATTTATATTCAGCCCTATCTGCCCAGGGGACTCATTGTGTAATTTTTCTACATAGTGTAATTTCAGGCAGAGGAAGAAGCCAGAAGGAAAGTGGAAACCTTAAAATAATAACAAGCAGAAAGGGAAGAAGGAGTGAGAAAGAGAGAAATGAGGATTGGGAAGCATCTGCTTGAGTTCTTTCCCAACTTAGGGTGATGGGAAGGCCTCAAGCTCAGAGCCGCTTGGTCATTTTTTGCCCTTCTCTCCCTCCCTTGTCCCTTCTTCCAGCATGAAGGACTTGAGCAAGAAGAACAACCTCTTCGCCCAGTTCCGCAAAAACGACCGCGACAAGCAGAGGCTCATCGAGACGGTGGTTCGGCAGCTCCGGGGCCTGGTCAACGGCATGTCCCAACACTCCTGAGACCCACATGGGGTGCCTCCCTCCCTCCCTCCCTTTCGCCGGGCAGGACTCGGCCTCGGAGAAAGCCCACCCTTCCTTCCTTTCTTCCTCCCTTTCCGAGAAGAAGCTCCCCTTCCTTCCTTCCTTCCTTCCCCTGCTGTATATGATTTGTATATGGTTCGCTTGTTTTGTACGTGGAGCCTTTCTCTTGCCCCTCTCCTCCCCTTTCTCACACACTTACCTGCGAGTTGGGACCCCTGGAAGAGGAGAAGAAGAAGAAGAGCCACCCAGCAGCCCCTCCTTCCTGGCCCGGAAGCCCCTTCCTTCGAATGTAAACAAACCAGGAACCCCAACACACACCTCTTTCTTTCTGCTCCATGTATTACATTATAATGGGAAGAAGGCCCAGAATACAGTTGATGTCCAACCTTACCCGTTTGGTCTCTCTCTCTCTCTCTCTCTCTCTCTCTGACCCATCTCTCTGTGCCGTCCCCCCCAACCCCAACCCCCTTTTCTCATTAGAAGGGTGCCTTCCGCTTCCCCCGTCGGGGGAGATCAAGGCGAAGCCAAGACACAGAGCTGTCGCTTCGGGTTTGCAAGCCGGCAGAGCGATGGCTCCCAAAGGGCAAAGTCGGGCCTTTGGAGGGTTTGATCTCTCTCCGGCCGGCGGGGAGGCCTCTCTGCACACTTGCCTTCGGTTGGAAAGGGAGGGGGGAGCCGTGGATACTGGGGGAGGGGGGTTTTCCTTGGATCCGCTGCTTCCAAAGCTGGGGAAAGAAGGAGAAAGCAAAGTCGGGTCTCCACTGCGGAATGATGCCTTCTAGGCTCAGCGTAGAGACTTCTCATGCAGACTGTGGATTCTATACTCAGCCTAGAGAGTTGACATGCAGTTCATAAGGCACAGTCTAGACTACATAACACTGTAACGCTGTTCCTGGTTTGAAAGTGTCGTTTCCTGTTTAAATTTACTACTACTGTTTAATTTTAATTATTATTTTACCTTTATTATTTGTATTATTAGTTTTCATTAATATAATTTTATTATTATTAAATAATTGTAATATAATTTTATTAATAATATCATTTCTTTAATTGTATTCCTGTTAAATTTTATTATCATTTTATCAATATCAATAATTGTCATTAATATCATTTTTATTATTGTTTCTGGCTTAATTGTACTCCTGTTAAATTTTATTATTTTTATTAATTTTAATTAATATTATTTATTAATTAATAATTGTAATTAATATAATTTTATTAATAATATTATTTCTTGTTTAATTGTACTCCTGTTAAATTTTATTATTATTTTATGAATATCAATAATTGTCATTAATATAATTTTTATTATTATTTTGGCTTAAAATTGTAAAAGGTAAAGGTAGTCCTCTGACATTAAGTCCAGTCATGTCTGACTCTGGGGTGTGGTGCTCATCTCCATTTCTAAGCCGAAGAGCCAGTGTTGTCCATAGACACCTCCAAGGTCATGTGGCCAGCATGATTTTATTATTTTTATTAAATTTTATTAATATTATTTATTAATTAATAATTGTAATTAATATAATTTTATTAATAATATTATTTCTTGTTTAATTGTACTCCCGTTAAATTTTATTATTTTATTATTTTATTAATATTATTTATTAATTAATATAATTTTATTAATAATATAATGTCTTGTTTAATTGTACTCCTGTTAAATTTTATTATTATTTTATCAGTATCAATAATTGTAATTAATAACATTTTTATTATTATTTCCGGCTTAATTGTACTGTTAAATTTTATTAATTTTATTAATTTTAATTAATATTATTTATTAATAATATTGTTTTCTGTTAAATGTACTGCGCCAGTTTAATTTTATTATTGTATTATTGTTCATTTTAATATCCCATAATATAATTTTATTGTTAATATTATTCCCTGTTTAATTGTACTCCTGTTTAATTTTATTACTTTATTGTTAATAATTATAATTAATATAATATTACTAATATTATGAATTAATAATTATAATTAATATAATTGCATTATTAATATTTACTGTTTAATTGTACTATCTAATTTTATTGTTTTATTATTATTCATATAATTTTATTACTATTATTAATTTATTGATCATTTTCATTGATATAATTTTATGATTCATATTATTATTATTTTCTGCTTAATTGCTATTTAACTCCAGAAACTTGGCTTTTGTGGCTGCCACAAATTACGTTGAATTGGTTGAGATTGGGATGAGATATTGCAAAACTACAGAAAAAATGTGCCACTACAAAAGTTTGCAATTTAATCAATATTTCCCATGTTTTTATGATAGAACCAATTAGGAAATGACATTTCAACCCAGGGGAAAAAAATGTTACATAGTCACTTAGGGGAAAGAGGGCTGGTTACAAATATATTATTAGTATTAGCATTAGTATATTGTAATTAATATAGGCTAGTGTGTGGAACCAGCAATGAAAGGTTGGGAAGATCCAAATCAAAATAATACAAATTAAGCCCTTCTACACTGCCCTATAATTCAGAGGGACAAAGGAAATAATCCACATTATCTGTTTTGAACCGGATTATATGAGTCTACACTGCCATATACTCCAGTTCAAAGTAGATAAGGCATAGAGACACTGAATCTGAAACCAGGTAGGTTGTCTTTCAGAGGTCCAGACAGGTCAGAAGGGGCCAAATCATAAACATTCTTCAAGCAATGATGGATTTCCTTAGGTGCACACAACCTTCTTTTGCCAGAAATTCAGTGAGGACTCTTTCTTTGAGCTCAGATTCCTGGTTCTAATCAGCCAATGGGAACAGGGAAAAGACTAGATCAGGAGAGTAAGGTTACCTCTATCATATTATGCATAGATAGTCCAGGAGCTGTGAAAGAAAGAAAAGTTAGAGCTAGAGAGGCATTACTTTTTGACCCTGCTGATTTTTGAGATTCAGAATATATGCCATATCCCAGTAATGATGATAACCCTATTTTACCATTACTGGGATATGGCATATATTCCGTATCTCAAACTATTTGATCCACCTAGGTACAAATAAAGTATTGTATTGTCGAAGGCTTTCCTGGCTGGAATCACTGGGTGGTTGTGTGTTTTCCAGGCTGTATGGCCATGTTCCAGAAGCATTCTCTCCTGACGTTTCACCACATCTATGGCAGGCATCCTCAGAGGTTGTGAGGTCTTTTCATGCCTCTTGGAGAGATGTTCAATGTGTTGTTAAAGGCTTTCATAGCCGGAATCATGGGTTGCTGTGAGTTTTCCAGGCTCTCTTGCAGTGTTCCAGAAGCATTATCTCCTGACGTTTTGCCCACATCTATGGCAGGAATGCTCAGAGGTTGTGAGGTCTTTTCGTGCCTCTTGGAACAGTTTCTCCTCATAGAGATGTTCAATGTGTTGTCGAAGGCTTTCATGTCTAGAATCACTGGGTTGAGACCTCACAACCTCTGAGGATTCCTGGAGAAACGTCAGGAGAGACTGCTTCTGGAATATGGCCATACAGCCCAGAAAACACACAACAACTTAAATTATTATTATTATTATTATTATTATTATTATTATTATTATTATTATTATTCTGACACAAAACAGTATGTCACAGCAAATGAGATTTATATGCTGGATTATTGTTATTATTATTATTATTATTATTATTATTATTATTATTATTATTATTATTATTATTTGAAACACAAGATGAGTCCACAGCAGACATCACTCTGCTGGCTGTTGTATTATTATTATTATTATTATTATTATTATTATTATTATTATTATTATTATTAGAAACACAACAAGATGAGTCCACAGCAAACAAGATCACTCTGCTGGCTGTTGTATTGGATCACATGTTGGACCCTTCCCAAGTGTCTAGGACTGTGTGATGTATCGGCGAATAATGCAGATCCCAGTAAGGTGGCCTTCTGCAGCTGGCAGATGGTAATTTTGTCAGCGCCGATTGTGTTTAAGTGCAGGCCAAGGTCTTTAGGCACTGCACCCAGTGTGCCGATCACCACTGAGACCACCTTTACTGGCTTGTGCCAGAGTCTTTGCAGTTCAGATCTTTAAATCCTCATATCGTGTCAGCTTTTCCAGTTGTTTCTCTTCAATCCTGTTGTCACCAGGGATTGCAACATCGACAATCCATACTTTGTTCATTATTATTATTATTATTATTATTATTATTATTATTATTATTATTATTATTATTATTATTTGAAAGACAACAAGATGATCCACAGCAGACAAGACCACTCTGCTGGCTGTTGTATTGGATCACACGTCGGACACTTCCCAAGTGTCTAGGACTTATTATTATTATTATTATTATTATTATTATTATTATTATTATTATTATTATTATTATTTGAAACTCAACAAGATGAGTCCACAGCAGACAAGATCACTTTGCTGGCTGTTGTATTGGATTACGTGTCGGACACTTCCCAACTGTCTAGGACGGTGTGATTTATTATTATTATTATTATTATTATTATTATTATTATTATTATTATTATTAGAAACACAACAAGATGAGTCCACAGCAGACACTCTGCTGGCTGTTGTATTGGATCACACATCGGACACTTCCTTATTATTATTATTATTATTATTATTATTATTATTATTATTAGAAACACAACAAGATGAGTCCACAGCAGACATGACCACTCTGCTGGCTGTTGTATTGGATCACACGTCGGACACTATTATTATTATTATTATTATTATTATTATTATTATTATCTGGATATTATATAACAGTGTAGAAGCGGCCTTTCTAAGCACCCAAACGAGACCTTTTGCACCCAGAAAGGGAAGTTTGGCCAAGTTTGAGGAAAAGGCAAAGGATGGGGAGAAGGAAAGAAGAAAGTATGGAATGAGAGAAGGAAGGCTGGAAGAAAAGGAGATGGAAAGAGGGATGAAAGGGGAGAAGGAAAGAAGAAAGGAAGAGGAAAAGGAATGGAAAGGCAAGGAAAAGGAAAGGAAAGGGAAAGGAAGGAAAGGAAGAGAAGTAAAGGGAAGGAAAGGAAAGGGAAAGGAAAGAGGGAAAGGAAAGAAGAAAGGAAAGAAAAGAGAAAGGAAGGAAAGGAAGGGGAAGAGAAGAGGGAAGAAAAGGGGAAGGAAGGAGGAAGAAGAAGGAAGAAGGAGAAAGAGAGAAAAGAAAAAGAGAAGGGGAAAGAAGGAAAGAAAGATGGGGGAAGAAAGGAAGGAAGAGAGAGGAAGGGGAGGAAGAAAGGAGAGAGAAAAGGAAAGAAGAAAGGAAAGAAAGAGAGAAGAAAGAAGGAAGGAAGGGAGATGGAAAGAGGGAAGAAAGGGGTGAAGGAAGGAGGAGAGAAGGAAGGAAGAGAAGGAAGGAAGGAAGGAGAGAAAAAATGAAGGAAGGAAAGAAAGAGAAGGAATTATCGAAGGAAGGGAGATGGAAAGAGGGAAGAAAGGGGTGAAGGAAGGAGGAGAGAAGAAAAGAAGGAAGGAGAGAAGGAAGGAAGGAAGGGGAGAAGGAGAGAAAAAATGAAGGAAGGGGGAAAGGAAAGAAAGGATGGGGGAAGGAAAGAAGGAAGAAAGTAGGGAAGGAAGGAGAGAAGGAAGGAAGGAAGGGGAGAAGGAGAGAAAAAATGAAGGAAGGGGGAAAGGAAAGAAAGGATGGGTATTCACCAAACCGCACTGATCCTTTTGCTCACAGTTTGGGTAATTTATGTTATGTGTAAACAAAAGTAGTTCTGGAATGTTAAATAGTATTTTAAATTATGCATATTTTAAATCAAATTGAATACCAAGATGGAAAGGGAAAGAAAGGGAAAAGGGAAAAAAGGAAAAGGGAGAAGGAATTATGGAAGGAAGGGAGATGGAAAGGGAAGAAAGGGAAAAGGGAAAGAAGAAAGGAAAGAAAGGGAGAAGGAATTATGGAAGGAAGGGAGATGGAAAGAGGGAAGAAAGGAGAGAATTAAAAGAAAGGGGGGAGTAGAAGTAGCCCAATAAAAAAACCCCAAGAAGAAGGGAGGGAGGGAATAATGAAAGGGAGAGTCTTCTTTGGATCCATTTGGACCTACTCAAGCAGCGGGATGGCTCCTTGGAGGCGTTGGGTTGAGGGAGAAGGGCTGACCTGATGATGCACAGCCCCAACCCGACCAGAGCACTAGGATCCCGCTCTTCCTCTCTTCTTTCCCCTGTCCCTCTTTGGTGCCAGCTGTGAGCCTCCCTCTCTTGGCAGCCCTTTTCCCCTCCAGCCCAGCTGCCCTTTAGAGCGGGCCGGGCAGCCTTGCCAACTGGGGGCCCTCAGAGGCCTGGGCCTGCCTGCCTTGCCTTCCTCCCCATTCTTCTCCAAGCCAAGGGGGCAGCCAGAGAGACAGGAGAGAGACAGCTCTTTCCCGCTGACCGGGCAAGCCCTGGCATTAAGGGCAGGGAGGCACCGAGCCCGGCTGGCCTCTCTGCCCGACCTTTGCCTCCGAGGGGCCCCGAGAGGAGAGGCGCCGACCTGCCGGGCAACTTGGCTGGCCTCAGCCACACCGAGGCACTTGCAAACCGCCATGGGCACCCGCAGGTGATTCCCTAGGAAATCCCAAAGGCACAACACTGGGCACTAATACTCATTAAGGGCTATCTTTCCTGGGGGTTTGATCCGCATCAAATGCTACGTAAAGATGGGTCCCTACTCTCTTTGGTGGCTCTCCTTTGCGGAGGTCAAGGGAGCACTCCATCTCTTCTCTCCTATTTGCGGGATGAGTCCTTTTTAAAGAGCAACGTTAAGACTCCAATGCGCAACTATGTCTTCTCCTGATCCGTTTCATCCCCCAGTTCTCTTTTTCAGGAGAAGGCTTAGTTAGGAAAATCTTCCAAAGTTGGGAGAAAGTGCAAGCGCTCTTCCCTCATGGAAGAGAATACAATCACTTTGTCATTGTACTGAGGAATGGGTCAAAAAGTAAAGCCTCCTCCAAAAAGGAATGCAAGTCTTCCAAAGTTGAGAGAAAGTGTTCTTCCCTCATGAAAGAGAACAGAATCACTTGATTGTTATTGTACTGTAGGTTGGTCAAAAAGGAATGCAAGTCTTCCGAAGTTGGGAGAAAGTGCAACTGCTCTTCCCTCATGGAAGAGAATATAATCACTTTATTGTCATTATACTGGGGGTGGGTCAATAAGTAATGCCTCCACCAAAAAAGAATGCAAGTCTTCCAAAGTTGGGAGAAAGTACAACTGCTCTTTCCTCATGGAAGAGAATACAATCACTTTACTGTCATTGTACTATGGGGGGGGGGGGTCAAAAAGTAATGCCTCCACCAAAAAGTAAAGCAAGTATTCCAAAGTTGGGAGAAAGTCAGTCAGTTAGTCACTAGCCTTTATTTCGGTCAAAAAACCTTCGGCTAAGTCAAGTGAAAATAAAATAATGAAATACAACATTTGAGTAATTAATAACATCACATTTAAAGTTGGGAGAAAGTGCAAGTGGTCTTCCCTCATAGAAGAGAATACAATCACTTTGTCATTGTACTGGGGTTTGGTCAAAAAGTAAGCTTCCATCAAAGAGTAATGCAAGTCTTCCAAAGTTGGGAGAAAGTGCAAGTGCTCTTCCCTCATGGAAGAGAATAGAATCACTTTATTGTCATTGTACTGGGATGGGTCAAAAAGTAATGCTACCATCTTCAAGTCTTCCAAAGTTGAGAGAAATTGCAAGCGCTCTTCCCTCAAGGAAAAGAATACAAAAACGTTATTGTCATTGTACTGGGGGTGGGTCAAAAAGTAATGCCTCCATCAAAAAGTAATGCAAGTCTTCCAAGGTTGCGAGAAAGTGTAAGTGCTCTTCCTTCATGGAAGAGAATAGATTCACTTTATTGTTATTGTACTGGGAGTTGGTCAAAAAGGAATGCAAGTCTTCCAAAGTTGGGAGAAAGTGCAAGTGCTCTTCCCTCTGGAAGAGAATAGATTCACTTTATTGACATTGTACTGGGGGTGGGTAAAAAAGGAATGTCTCCATCAACAAGGAATCCAAATCTTCCAAAGTTGGGAGAAAGTGCAAGTGCTCTTTCCTCATGGAAGAGAATACAATCACTTTGTCATTGTACTGGGGGTGGATCAAAAAGGAATGCCTCCATCAAAAAGGAATGCTGGTCTTCCAAAGTTGGGAAAACGTTTAAGCACCCTTCCCTCATGGAAGAGACTACAATCACTTTATTGTCATTGTACTGGGAGTGGTCAAAAAGGAATGCCTCCATCAAAAAGGAATGCAAGTCTTCAAAAGTTGGGAGAAAGTGCTCTTTCTTCATGGAAGAGAATACAATCACTTTATTGTTTTTGTACTAGAGGTGGGTCAAAAAGGAGTGCCTCAATCTAAATGGAGTGCCTCAATCTAAAAGGAATGCAAGTCTTCCAAAGTTGGGAGAAAGTGCAAGTGCTCTTCCCTCATGGAAGAGAATACAATCACTTTATGGTCATTGTATTGGGGTGAGTCAAAAAGGAATGCCTCCACCAAAAAGGAATGCAAGTCTTCCAAAGTAGGGAGAAATTGTAAGTGCTCTTCCCTCACAGAATACAATAACGTTGTCATTGTACTGGGGAGTGGATCAAAATGGAATGCCTCCATCAAAAAGGAATGCAACTCTTCAAAAGTTGGGAGAAAGTGCAAGTGCTCTTTCCTCAGGGAAGAGAATAGGTTCATTTTATTGTCATTGTACTGGGGGGTGGTGGTGGTCAAAAAGGAATGCCTCCATCATTTTTCTTTCTTTCACAGCTAGTGGATTATATGCATGATATGGTAGAGGTAACCTTACTCTCCTAATAGAGTCTTTTCTCTCCCCCCCCCCCCCCCCCCAAATTGGATTATTAGAACCAGGAATCTGAAGCTAAAAGAAAGAATTGTCATGAAATGTCTGGCAAAAGAAAGTTGTGTGCCCCTAAGGGCACACTTATGATTTGGCCCCTTCTGACTTTGACCTGGAATGTGTCCAGAAGAGGGCGACTAAAATGATCAAGGGTCTGGAGAACAAGCCCTATGAGGAGCAGCTTAAGGAGCTGGGCACGTTTAGCCTGAAGAAGAGAAGGCTGAGAGGAGATATGATAGCCATGTATAAATATGTGAGAGGAAGCCACAGGGAGGAGGGAGCAAGCTTGTTTTCTGCTGCCCTCTCGACTAGGACGCGGAACAATGGCTTCCAACTACAAGAGAGGAGATTCCATCTGAACATGAGGAAGAACTTCCTGACTGTGAGAGCCGTTCAGCAGTGGAACTCTCTGCCCCGGAGCGTGGTAGAGGCTCCTTCTTTGGAAGCTTTTAAACAGAGGCTGGATGGCCATCTGTCAGGGGTGTTTTGAATGCAATATTCCTGCTTCTTGGCAGGGGGTTGGACTGGATGGCCCATGAGGTCTCTTCCAACTCTTTGATTCTATGATTCTATGACCAGTTTGGACCTCTGGAAGACAACCTAAGGTGGTTTCAGATTCAGTGACTTGAATGAATCTGCCATTGTTAAAACAGCTTTAAAATCAGGGGTCAGGAAGCAAAACCCTGACATTTTTCCAAAATGGTTTTGATGCCTGGGTGCAAATGTGTACAAATTGATGGTGACTATGTTGAAGGGTAGTTTTGAGTAGAGGGCAACTTCTGTAGCCACTTCTGCAGTTATAGGTTCATTCATCACGTCTTGATGGCCCAGGAGGCAAAATTTTTTGACCCACCCGACATAGAAATGGCATGCTTTGCCCAGCACACCTCACAAAAAGAGCACACCTCTTCCTCCACACTCCAACCACTCCTTGTGTTCAATAGGTCTCCAGGTGTTCCCCAGAGTCATTGCTTTGGCTTTAAAAGGGAGAGGGGCGGGAGTAGAGGAAGGAGGCGCCTCTCTGATTGGCTACCTGGGTGAGAATGCCTTCCCTGATCTCTCACTCTCCCCCTCCCTCCTCCTCCTCCTCCCTGGCGCGCGACTTTGCACGCGGACCCTCGCGGGCGCCAATGACAGCCATCCCTGCCTCCCGGGGCTTGCAAGAGGCAGCGCAGACGTCACCGCCTCCCCCCCTCCCCCCAAAGGTGGTGGCTCGCCCCAATATCTATATAAGCCCGGCCCCAAGAAGGAGAAGAGTTTAACCGGGGGTCGGCGGAGGGTGGGAGGGGACAGAGGGAAAGGGAGGAAGGGGGGCAGAGAGAGAGAGAAGAGGAGAGAGAAGAAGAGGGCGCACGGCGGAGGATCCTGGCTCTCCACATGGGTAGGGAAGGGAAGGAAGGCTTCGTTTGACAGCTGGATCCAGAGGAAAGGAAGGAAGGAAGGAAGGAAGGAAGGAAGGAAGGAAGGAAGGAAGGAAGGAAGGAAGGAAGGAGGAAGGGGAGAGGAGAGAAAAAGAGAGGAAGGACGGGGAGAAGGAAAGGAAGAAGGAAGGAAGAAGGGAAGAAAGGTGAGAAGGAAAGGATTTGGGGGAGAAAAGGAAGGAAGGTAGAAGATGAGGGAAGGAAAGGAGGGAGGAGGAAAGAAGGAAGGAAAGTGAGAAGGAAAGGATTTGGGAGGAGAGAAGAAAGGAGGGAGGGAAGGAAGGAAGGGGAGAAGGACAGAGAGAAAGAAGAAGAGGGAAGGAAAGAAGGGAGAAGGAAGGAGGGAAGAAAGGTGAGAAGCAAAGGATTTGGGAAGAGAAAAGAAAGGAGGGAGGGAGGGAAGGAAGGAAGGAAGGTAGAAGATGAGGGAAGGAAAGGAGAGAAGAGGAAAGAAGGAAGGAAAGTGAGAAGGAAAGGATTTGGGAGGAGAGAAGAAAGGAGGGAGGGAAGGAAGGAAGGGGAGAAGGACAGAGAGAAAGAAGAAGAGGGAAGGAAAGAAGGGAGAAGGAAGGAGGGAAGAAAGGTGAGAAGCAAAGGATTTGGGAATGGGTGGGTTGTTAATTGTAGGCCAGCTTAGTCGCTGTTTTAGTGGGGAAGGAAGGAAGGGGCAGGGGAAGGAAGGCAGGAAGGAAGGAGGAAGGAAGGAAGGAAGGCAGGAAGGCAGGAAGGAAGGAAGGAAGGAAGGCAGGCAGGTAGGAAGGCAGGAAGGAAGGAAGGAAGGAAGGAAGGAAGGAAGGAAGGAGGGGAAGGAAGGAAGGAAGGAAGGAGGAAGGAAGAAGGGAGATGGAAAGGGGAGGAGAGAAGGAAAGAAGAAAGGAAGGAAGAAAAGGAGAGGAATGGAGAAAGCAAGGAGGGAAGGAAGGAAAGGAAGGAAGGAAGGAGAGAAGGAAACAAAGGAGGGAGGAAGGGAAAAAAGGAAAAGTATGAAATGAGAGAAGGAAGCTGAAAGAAGGAGGAAAGAGGGAAGAAAGGGGAGAAGGAAAGAAGAAAGGATAAAGAGAAAGGAAAGAGGAGGGAGAAGGAAAGAAAGGATGGGGAGAAGGAAAGAAGGAAGAAAGTAGGGAAGGAAGGAGAGAAGGAAGGATAGAAGGAAGGGAGATGGAAAGAGGGAAGAAAGGGAAAAGGGAAAGAAGAAAGGAAGGAGAGAAGGAAGGAAGGCAAGAGAGAAGGAGGAATGGAAGGAAGGGAGATGGAAAGAGGGAAGAAAGGAGAGAAGGAAAGAAAGAAAAAGGAAAGAGAGAAGTAAGGAAGGAAGAGGAAAAGGAAAGAAGGAAAGAAGGAAGGAGAAAAGGAAGGATGGTAGGAAGGGAGATGGAAAGAGGGAAGAAAGGAGAGAAGGAAAAAGAAAAAGGAAAGAGAAGAGGGAGAGAAGGAAGGGAAGACAGAAAGAGGGAAGGAGAGAAGGACGGAGAAAAGGAAAGAAGGGAGAAAAAAGGAAGGAAGGAAAGAAGGGAGATGGAAAGAGGGAAGAACGGAGAGAAGAGAGGAAGGAGAGAAGGAAAGGAAGGAAAGAGGGAAGAAAAGAGAGGAGAAAAGAAGAAAGGAAGGGGAGAAGGAAAGAAGAAAGAAAGTTAGCCTAGAGAGAAGGAAGGAAGGAGCGAGGAAGGAATGGAAGGATGAGAAAAGGAGGGATAGAAGGAAAAAGGAAGGGAAGGAAGGGAAAGAGGGAGGGAGGAAAGGGAAGAAGGCAGGAAGGGAAGACAGGGAAAGGTGAAAGGAGAGCAAGGGCATCCTCTTCAGCCTCCTTTCGCAGGCAGGGTGTTATGAGGGAGGAACAGCTCCTCCTTCCTCCCTGACTCTCTTTCCCTTTCCTTCTTTCCTTCCCTGTCTCCTCTGCACAGCTGGGCGCTGAACCCATCTCCGGGCGACCCCGAGGAAGATCCGAGGGAGAAGATGCTGCCCCCTCCTCCGCCTCCTCCTCCTCCTCCTCCCCCGCCGCCCCCAGCTGCGTTGCCGCCCGAGGGTCCGGGCGCGCGGTCTTGGCTGGAGGCGGCGGTGGGCGCCGCGCTGGCCGTGGCCCTGCTGCTGGCCCTGGCCCGTCCCCTGTGGGCCCTGCGCTGGAGCCTCAGCCGGGACCGCGCCTGCGCCCTGCCCCTGCCCCGCGGATCCATGGGCTGGCCCTTCTTCGGGGAGACCCTCCACTGGCTGGTCCGGGAGGGGGGGGGGGGGGGGGGGGGGGAGAGAAAAAGGGAAACGCGTCCGCGCATGCTCAGAGCTAGCCCTGACAGCCAGGTTGACAGAGTTGAAAGGACTTCTCATTGAGGAGGGGGCAAGCTTGCTTTCTGCAATGAAGTCAAGGTCCAGGGAAAGAGATTTCAGCCAAACACAGACAGTGGGATAGGCTGCCTCCTGCTAGATCACCCACCAAAGCATTCCCAACAGATGGCCTCCCAGTCTCTGTTCAAAAACCTCCAGAGAAGGAGACTCCACCACACTCCCAGGCTGGATCTACACTGCCCTTTATCCCAGGATCTGATTAACTACTTTGAACTGGATTATATGAGTCTACACTGCCAGATAATCTGGGATAGGATCATGGGATAAATGGCAGTATAGATTCAGCCTGAGAGTGTGATGGAGTATCCTTCTCTGGAGGTTTTTAAACAGAGACTGGATGGCCATCTGTTGGGAATGCTTTGGTTGTGACTTCCTGAGTGGCTGAATGGCTCTCCTGGTAGGTAATAATCTGGATCATATGGCATTGTAGAAGGGACCTTAGGTTGGATGTACACTTTGATATAAAATCCAGATTACCTGCTGTATAAAAGCCACATTGAACTGGATTAAATGGCCATGTGGACTCAAATAATCAATTTCAAAGTGGATTATCTGCCTTGATGTTCCGGGTTATTTGGCTGTGTGGAAGAGCCCTAAAACTGGATCTACGCTGCGAAATAAAATCCAGATTATCTGCATTGAACTGGATTATATGGCAATGTAGACTCAGTTCAAAGCAGATAATGTGGATTATCTGCTTTGATCATCTGGATTATATGGCATTGTAGAAGGGGCCTTAAGTTGGATGCACACTTTGATATAAAATCCAGATTACCTGCTGTATAAAGGCCACATCCATTTCAAAGTGGATTATCTGCCTTGATGTTCTGGGTTATTTGGCTGTGTGGAAGAGCCCTAAAACTGGATCTACGCTGCGAAATAAAATCCAAATTATCTACATTGGATTGGATTAAATGGCAGGATAGACTCAGATAATCCAGTTCAAAACAGATAATGTGGATTATCTCCTTTGATCATCTGGATTATATGGCATTGTAGAAGGGGCCTTAGGTTGGATGCACACTTCGATATAAAATCCAGATTACCTGCCTTGAGCTGGATTATATGGCAGGATAGACTCAGATAATCCAGTTCAAAGCAGTTGTTTTTTTGTTTTTTTTGGTCGTGCCAGGAGCGACCTGAGAAACTGCAAATCGCTTCTGGTGTGAGGGAATTGGCCATCTGCAAGGACGTTGCCCAAGGGATGCCCGGATGATTTGTGGATTATCTGCTTTGATCATCTGGATTATGTGGCATTGTAGAAGGGGCCTTAGGTTGGATCTACGCTGCAATATAAAATCCAGATTACCTGCTTTGAACTGGATTATATGGCAGGATAGACTCATCCCTAATGATGTCAAATTACATTATTTCTACAATAGAGATGCACCCAAAGTGTATTTGAGAGCCCTTCTTAGGATGTATCTCCACTGTTGAGTTAATGCAGTTTGGCACCACTGTTAACCAAAAGGTCTCAGGTTCGAATCCGGGGAGCTGCATGAGCTTCTGCTGTTAGCCCCAGCTTCTGCCAGCCTAGCAGTTCGAAAGCATGTAAATGTGAGTAGATCAATAGGTACTGCTCCGGCGAGTAGATAACGATGCTCCATGCAGCCATGCTGGCCACATGACCTTAGAGGTGTCTATGGACAACACCAGCTCTTCGGCTTAGAAATGGAGATGAGGACCACACCCCAGAGTCGGACACGACTGGACTTACCTTACCTTTACCACCACTTTACCTGCTAATACTATGGAATGCTACGGAATCATAGGAGTTGTACTTAGACATGAGCATTAGCTTTCTCTACCAAAGAGTGTTGGTTCCTCCCCAAGCTACACCTCCCAGAATCACATAGCATTGAACCCTGGCCGTTAAAGTGGTATCAAACTACATTGAAAAAGACACGGAACTAAAGTGTTTGTTCATTTCATTTCTAGCTTGCCCTTTCTCCAATAAGTGGAAGGCAGTGCGCATCCACCCAGTCCTTTCCATTTTAGCCTCACAAGCATCTTGTGAGGTAGGTCTGGCTGAGGGTATATCTTCCCTATAGGATGGATGTAGTGTGACACCACTTTCACTGGCAGGGCTCATTGCTGCAGAATACTTGGCCTTCTCTGCCAAAGAGTACCAAACAATACCCCCATGATTTCATAGGACAGTGTTTCTCAACCTGGGGGTCGGGACCCCTGGGTGTCACCGAGGGATCGCCAAAGACCACCAGAAAACACAGTATTTTCTGTTGTTCATGGGGGTTCTGTGTGGGAAGTTTAGCCCACTTCTCTTAGTGGTGGGGTTCAGAATGCTCTTTGTAGGTGAACTATAAATCCCAGCAACTACAACTCCCAAATGTCAATGTCTATTTTCCCCAAACCCCACCAGTGTTCATATTTGGGCATATTGAATATGCATGCCAAGTTTGGTCCAGATCCATCATAGTTTGAGTCTCTGGATGTAGGTGAACGACAACTCCCAAACTCAAGGTCAATGCTCACCAAACCCTTCCAGTATTTTCTGATGGTCTTTGGAGTTCTGTGTGCCAAGTTTGGTTCAATTCCATCGTTGGAGGAGTTCAGAATGCTCTTTCATTGTAGGTAAACTATAAAATCCCAGCAACTTCAACACCCAAATGTCAAGGTCTATTTTCCCCAAACCTCACCAGTGTTCATATTTGGGCATATTAAATATTCATGCCAAGTTTGGTCCAGATTCATCATAGTTTGAGTCCACAGTGCTCCCTGGATGTAGGTGAACTACAACTCCCAAACTCAAGGTCAATGCCCACCGAACCCTTCCACTATTTTCTGATGGTCTTTGGAGTTCTGTGTGCCAAGTTTGGTTCAATTCCATCGTTGGTGGAGTTCAGAATGTTCTTTGATTTTAGGTGAATTATAAATCACAGCAACTACAACTCCCAAATGACAAAATCATCCCCCCCCCCCATCCCACCAGTATTCAAATTTGGGCATATGGGGTATTTGTGCCAAATTTGGTCCAGTGAATGAAAATACATCCGTCATATCAGATATTTACAGTACGATTCATAACAGTAGCAAAATGACAGTGAGGAAGTAGCAACGGAAACAATGTTATGGTTGGGGGTCACCACAACATGAGGAACTGTATTAAGAGGTTGCGGCATTAGGAAAGTTGAGAAACACTGCCATAGGATTTGAGCCATGGCAGTGAAAGTGGCACCATACTGTATTCATGTTACATTAATATGACCCCTAGATTTCCTGTTGGAAAGGCACTCTGGACTTACTCAGAGGCACCTTTGCTGCAGGTTGTATGAAGCCCTATGCTGGCGAATGGTGATGACTGCCATATCATCCAGTATCAGAATGCAGATGAACTGCATTGAAGTGGATGACAAGCAGTCCCCAAGTTACAAACAAGATAGGTTCTGTAACTTTGTTCTTAAGTTGAATTTGTATGTAAGTTGGAACAGGTACATATTTAAGTGTAACTTCAGCCATATATATATATATATACACTAGCCATCCCCTGCCACGCGTTGCTGTGGGGTATGCAACATATCATTGTCCTTCTTTAGGGGTCCCTTTCAAATCTAAGAGACTATATCTCTCTGTGTGTGAATCATATATACCTATATATATCTATGTCTGGATGGCTCTTTGTCAGGAGGGCTTTTATTATGTTTTCTTGCCCTGGTGAAGGGAGTTGGACTAGATGGCCTTAAGTATTTTCTGTTGGTCATGGGGATTCTGTGTGGGAAGTTTTCCCCAATTCTGTTATTGGTGGAGTTCAGAATGCTCTTTGATTGTAGGTGAACTATAAATCCCAGTAACTACAACTCCCAAATTTCAAGGTCTATTTTCCTCAAGCTCCATCTGTGTTCATTTTTGGGCATTTTGAATTCTTCTGGAACATGGCCATGCAGTCCGGAAAATTCACAGCAACCCAGGGATTCCAGCCATGAAAGCCTTCAACATCACAATGTATTGAAGTGGATTACACTATGTAACAAAATTTGGAAAAAAAAGATGTTCCTGGTTTGAAAGTGTTATTTCCCGTTTAATTATGTTGTGCTTTTTTTTTTTTATAAAAAAAAGTTGTTCTACTCCAGAAACTTTGTTTTTGTGGCTGTCACAAACTATGTTGAATTGGTTGCAACTCTATGAAATATTCATTGAAAAACTAGAGCAAAATGTGCTGCAGGATCATAGAATCATTGAATCAAAGAATCAAAGAATCAAAGAGTTGGAAGAGACCTCATGGGCCATCCAGCCAAGAAGCAGGAATATTGCATTCAAATCACCCCTGACAGATGGCCATCCAGCCTCTGTTTAAAAGCTTCCAAAGAAGGAGCCTCCACCACACTCCGGGGCAGATAGTTCCACTGCTGAACGACTCTCACAGTCAGGAAGTTCTTCCTCATGTTCAGAAGGAATCTCCTCTCTTGTAGTTTGAAGTCATTCTTCTGCGTCCTAGTCTCCAGGGAAGCAGAAAACAAGCTTGCTCCCTCCTCCCTGTGACTTCCTCTCACATATTTATACATGATTGGCTATCATATCTCCTCTCAGCCTTCTCTTCTTCAGGCTAAACATGCCCAGCTCCTTAAGCCGCTCCTCATAGGGCTTGTTCTCCAGACCCTTGATCATTTTAGTCTCGCTCCTCTGGATACATTCCAGCTTGTCAATATCTCTCTTGAATTGTGGTGCCCAGAATTGGACACAATATTCCAGGTGTGGTCTAACCAAAGCGGAATAGAGGGGTAGCATTACTTCCCTAGATCTAGACACTATATCATCCAATTTCATATTGCAGATGAACTGCATTGAAATCAATGACATGAGTCAGCACTGTAGATCCAGCCCTAGGTCCCACCCACTGCCGTATAAATTGGCTCTGAATTGGATTATATACAATCCAGATTATTTGATTTGAAATAGATCATATGACAGTGCTGACTCGTGTCATTGACTTCAATGCAGTTCATCTGCAATATGAAATCTACACTGCCATATCATCCAATTTCAGAATGCAGATGAAGTGCATTGAAGTCAATGACAAGTCAGCACTGTCATATGATCTAGTTTAAATCAAATAATCTGGATTGTATATAATCCAATTCAGAGCCAATTTATATGGCAGTGAATGGGACCTAAGGCTGGATCTACACTGCCATATCATCCAATTTCAGAATGCAGATGAACTGCATTGAAGTCAGTGACATGAGTCGGCGCTGTCATATGATCTAGTTTAAATCAAATAATCTGGATTGTATATAATCCAATTCAGAGCCAATTTATATGGCAGTGGATGGGGCCTATGGCTGGATCTGCACTGCCATATCATTCAATTTCAGAATGCAGATGCACTGCATTGAAGTCAATGACATGAGTTGACACTGTCATAATCTAGTTCAAATCAAATAATCTGGATTTTATATAATCCAATTCAGAGCAGATAATTTGGATTTTATATGTCTCTCTCCTACAGGGCTCGGCCTTCCACAGCTCCCGGAGGCAGAAGTATGGCTCAGTGTTCAAGACGCACCTGCTGGGGAAGCCGGTCATCCGGGTCAGCGGGGCGGAGAATGTGCGCAAGATCCTGCTAGGAGAACACAGCCTGGTCAGCGCCCAGTGGCCACTCAGCACCCGCATCCTGCTGGGCTCCCATACCCTCCTCAGTGCCCGTGCAGATGCCCACCGGCAACGCAGGAAGGTCAGAAGGCTGGGCCTCTGTCTGTGTGTGTCTTTTGTGTCTGCTGCCTAAGAGAAGAGAGGCCTCCAGGACTCCCTGTCCAGGGTAACCACACTGGCCCCCTCCCTGCTCTCCTTCTACAGGCTTTTCAAGAAGAAAGCTCTCAAGGGCCAGCTAATTTCACTGTGGCTCCCGACCCCCCTTTTTTGGAAAAATGATACCATAACCTTTTGGGAAACAGAAATCTCTATAACCTTTTGGAAAATGGCATTCACTACCAGTTGGGAAAATCAGGAATCTCTCTGAGAAGTTAAAAACTCACTTGAGTCGGCCTTCTCCTTAGTGGTAAATATCCATTACTATTTATGCAAGGCAATTAGGTTTCTCAGCTGTTAGACTGATATACCTAGATATCTCTTTGAACTGTTAGGGACAAAAGTATGCCAATGCATAAAAAACACACATATATAGCAGAGTTTCAGAATTGTTCTTTCAGTTGCCCCAAAACATCTACTCTCCCTTAAAACATCTTGGTTTAAATCATGCTCTCAAGAGGCAAAATAAGTAGACTTCTTTAAAAAGTAACATAGTTAGTTTACTCACAAACTTCATGTATTCAGCTTACAGGTACATTGCTTATTAGTCCAGTTACAGATAGGATTTGAAGTAGTTTCTCTGTGTAGCTAACACAGGGCATCTTTCTCATAATCAATACTTAGGCGATCCCTCGTTGTCCGAGCAGGATTGTCTTCCAAGATAAGGGTACTGGTGGTGGGTCCGTAGGTGACTGTGGAGCCCTATTCTTGATCTGCATGTTCTCCTGCAGTGAGGGCATTGGTTTCCAGGTGGAAGGCGACCCTCTGTCCTGACTCTCTCCTTCCTTTTCCACCACAGATCCTGTCCAGGGTCTTCAGCCGGGCTGCCTTGGAGACCTACCTGCCAGCCATCCAGAAGGTGGTGAGCCAGGAGCTACGTGGCTGGTGCCGGGAGAGGGGTCCAGTGGTGGTCTACTCCTCAGCCAAGGCTATGACCTTCCGGATTGCGGCCCGCATCCTTTTGGGCCTCCGTCTGGATGAGAAGCAGTTCAAGGAACTCTCCAGCACCTTTGAGCAGCTAGTGGAGAACCTCTTCTCTTTGCCCCTCAACGTCCCCTTCAGCGGCCTACGTAAGGTAGGGCTGCTGCCAGGTGCATTGTCCCATCCACACTAGCCATTGAATTAAGGCAGGATCTACATTGTCCTATATTTCAGGATCTGATCCCAGATTGGGATGTTGTGTAGTTTCCGGGCTGTATGGTCATGTTCTAGCAGCATTTTCTCCTAATGTTTTGCCTGCGTCTGTGGTTGGCATCTTTTGCCTGCATCTGTGGTTGGTAACTTCTAAAAATGCCAGCCATAGATGCAGGCAAAACATCAGGAGAAAATGCTGCTAGAACACAGACATACAGCCTGGAAACCACACAACACTCTAGTGATTCTGACTGTGAAAGCCTTCGACAGTACATTGATCTCACATTGTCTTCTTATCCCAGATTATCTGGCAGTGTAGACTTGTATAATCCAGTTCAAAGCAGATAATCTGGGATCAGATCCTGGAATGTATGGCAATGTGGATCCTGTTGCAGTTTCAAAGCAATATTGAAGAAAGTTGCTTTATTGTGTTGTTGACTTTATGGAAATCCTGGAACCAATTGGAGACCAAGGTGGGGATTACATATACCACAAAGCACTGATGTGCATTCAGTGCTTGTTTTCTCCTACTTTCATAGGTGTTCTTCATCTGGCTGCTGGGCAGTGGCTTCAGTGATTTAAGATCATTCTACACTGCCATATAAAATCTAGATTATCTGCTTTGAACTGGATTAAGTGGGAGTGTAGACTAATGTAATCCACTTCGAAGCAAATAATGTCAGTGCTTTGACTGTATTTTCCTGCATGGCAGGAGGTTGGGTTAATCACCCTTGATGGGGGTAGTGGTGTTCTCTTCCAGTTATATTATTCTATGTTGTGAGCTGCTTCTCGACTCAATCAAGAGATAAAAGCAGGATAAAAATAAATATAATGATGATGATACTATAATTCATTTAAGCCACAACAAGTCAGCCTTACTCTGTAGGTGACTGTGGAGCCCTATTCTTGATCTACATCTTCTCCCACAGTGAGGGCATTGGTTTCCAGGTGGAAGGTGGTCTCGGTCGGGGTTGGCTTGATGCGCCTTCCTCTTGGCACGTTTCTCTCTTTCGCCCTCCATTTATGCCTCTTCAAATTCTGCAGCACTGCTGGTCACAGCTGACCTCCAACTGGAACACTCAAGGGCCAGGGCTTCCCAGTTCTCAGTGTCTGTGCCAGAGTTTTTAAGGTTGGCTTTGAGCCCATCCTTAAAACTCTTTTCCTGTCCACCAACATTCCGTTTTCCATTCTTGAGTTCGGAGTAGAGCAACTGCTTTGGGAGACAGTGGTCGAGCATCCGGACATCATGGCCGGTCCAGTGGAGTTGATGGCGGAGGACCATCGCTTCAGTGCTGGTGGTCTTTGCTTCTTCCAGCATGCTGACATTTGTTTGCCTGTCTTCCCAAGAGATTTGCAGCATTTTCCGAAGGTAGCGCTGGGAGAAACTCATGAGTGACAGAGTAGTGGAGACAGGCTGGAAGCTACACTACAGAAAGGGCAAGTTAATCAAGGCAGCTCCCAAGGCACTAGTCCTACATGTTCTCTCTCTCTGGCCACTGATACTAGATTATCTGCTTATCCCAGATTATCTGACACTTCAAAGTAGTTACTCTGGGATCAGATCCTGGGATATAAGACAGTGTAGAAGGGGCCTCTCTCTCAGCTTTCCCTGAACGTCCCTGTCCATCTTCCCTGCAGGGAATAAAGGCCCGGGACCTTTTGCATAACTACATGGAGAAAGCGATCCTGGAGAAACTGCAGCGTAAGGATCCCGAAGCCCACAGCGATGCCCTTGACTTCATCATCCATGGTGCCAAGGAGAATGGGAAGGAATGTACTATGCAGGAGCTGAAGGTAAGAGAGACTAGAAAGGGGGAAAGCAGGTCTTCTACCCTCCCCTGCAAGAAACAGGGGATCCTGCCATTGCCAACATGTGAGGCTTAGGCCCCGTGCCTGTAAAGAAGGATAAAGGCATAGGTGTCTCTGGCCATGTGCAGAGGGCATTCCTTTATGTAATTATGGAATAGATTCTTAGGTTTTCCTTTTCTTTAAAGTTCTTTAAAGTGCATTTTGGAGGAGCCTGTGTGGTGTCATAGTTTTGAGTCCAAAGGGCCAGAGGTCAAATTCCCCCTAAGCCATGGAAACCCAGTTGGCAGGTCACACTCTCTCAGCTTCAAAGGAAAGCAATGGCAAACTCCTCTGAATACGTTTGGCCAAGACAATCCTTCTGCAGAATTGCCATATGTTGGAAACTTGAAAACACATGACAACCATGCGTTGTGGTGGAATAATAATAATAATAATAATCTTTATTTATTACATGCCACCCTCTCCCCAAAGGGGACTTGGGTCGGCTGACATGAGGCCAAGCCCAAAATAATACAACATAATTAGACACAAAATAGCAAAGAAATACATTATAACAAAATATATAAAATAACAAATAAAATAAAATAGGCAATATAAAATGGCATAGTAAAATCAAACACAATAGGTGGGCCAGATGTATGAGATAAAATGTTAAAGGCTAAAACCCTGGGTGAGATAGGAATGAAAAATACATTTATGAGAAAGGAGGAATAATTCTCTCTTGGATTCCCCATATATTAGATTTCTCAATAGTCTTCCTGTGGCATTGACTATATCCAGACTTTACTAGAATCAATCAGAAAATGGCTTATTTCTTAATTTAGGATGCTTTTCCTTTAAGGAGGGAATGTAACTTTTGGGCAAGCAAAGCTCTGTTCATTTTCGAGAAGAAAAACACAGCCACCTTCCTAGCCAAAGGTACTTGAATACTAATAGACGGGGGAAGTAATTTGCCTTCCTCTTGCATGTAGCTGCATGTAGACAACATTAATAGCAATTCACCTACTACCATTGAGTCTCACATTCATAAAGAGTTTCAGGGTCTCTGTGCTAGTGCTCTGATTTGTGGGCACATGAAACAGACTCCTGTGCTCATCCTGGGAATAATCCAATGTTGTCTGTTGAAATATTTGCAGCCGGCAAGTCTGCTGTTTGAAGATTTGCTCATATTTCTAAGTAGTAACTCCTTTGAAAAGCAGTGGTGTTTGAGCTAAACAAAGCTGATGGAAAACCCAACCCAGAGACTTCAGTAGGTTGACAGCTTTAAACATGATGAAAGTGAAAAGGTTCAAAGTAGGTCTGTTACACTATGTAACAAAATTTGAAAAAAATCTGTTCTTGATTTGAAAGTGTTATTTCCTGTTTCATTGTGAGAGACTTGCTTGGAAAGTAGTTGTTATATTCCAGAAACTTCGTTTTTGTGGCTGCCACAAACTCTGTTGAATTGGTTGAGTTTCTATTAGATATTCATTGAAGAACTAGAGCAAAATGTGCTGCAGGATGTCCCACAAAAAACAAAGTTTTGGCAGTTGAATAAACTTTTTCCAAGTTTTTATGATCAAATGAATTAAGAAATGACATTTATAACCCAGGAACAAAAATAATGTTACATAGTGTTATTCATTCTGTACTAAGTCTCTCCTCTACAAATCAGAATAAGGTACAGGCTGGATAAGTGAACTTTTATTTATATGCCACACTAAAAATAGGGTGGTGGGGGTGGAAGCAAGGCAGTTCAAAACTAGGCATAATCCCAACCACATTTGAGGAAATTGTCACTTGAAATTAATGTTACTCCTTGCAAGTTTTTATTTTTTTACTTTTACTCTTAGGCACAAAACACATCAATGAGAAACAATTTGAAAGCAAAGAATGAAATGGGTAATAATGCCATTGAGTCAACCACTGTTGCTTTGACACTTGAAATGTGTTGGAACAGTCAGAAGTAAACGTTTCCAGGGTCCAGATGATAAACAGAACCACATGGGCTGATTGATGGGTTTTCATATAATATATGCAGCTACCTAAACCAAGGAGTGGGAAAAAATGTTGAATATGAACATTTTTTGGGCTCCTTCAACACTGTCATATGATTCAAATTATAAAAGTAGATAAACTGTTGTGGTGCAGTGGGTTAAACTGCTGAGTTGCTGAACCTGCTGACTGGAAGATTGGTGATTTGAATCCATGGGATGGGGTGAGCTCCCACTGTTAGCCCCAGCTTCTGCCAACCTAGCAGTTTGACAACATGCAAATGTGAGTAGATATAGGTTAGGTACTGCTTCTGTGGGAAGGTAACAGCACTCTATATAATAATATTTATTTATTTATTTATTTATTTATTTATACCCCACTCCATCTCCCCCAGGGGGACTCGGGACAGCTTACATGAGGCCATGCCCATCAGTACAATAACACAATATTACAAAAACATAACAAAACCAGAAAATGAAATACATAAAATGCAAAAACCAATATAATTGACGACACAGCAATATAAAATCAAACATTAAAACACAAAGGAATTTCTATGCAGTCATGCCAACCAAATGACTTAGCAGGTGTCTACAGACATCACAGGCTCTTCAGCACAGAAGCACCCCGCCCCCCCGCCCCCCCCAGAACTGGAGATGAGCACCACTCCTCAGAGCCAGAAGGGAAAGCATTTACCTTTATTTATGTTTGGTTGTTTCTAAGCATTGAGCGTTGGCCTTTGTGTATGCTGGAATCCGCCCTGAGTCCCCTCAGGGAAATAGGGTGGAAAAATAAATGAAGTGTTATTATTTGATACATAATATTAATACACAGCAAACAAGATCCTTATGCTGGCTTTTGTATTTGATCACATGTCGGACACTTCCCATGTGTCTTGGACTGTGTGATGTATTGGTGAATAATGTGTGGAGATCCAAGTAGGGTGGCCTTTTATACCTGACAGGTGGTAATTTGTCAGCGGTGATTGTTTTAAAGTGCAGGCCAAGGTCTTTAGGCACTGCACCCAGTGTGCCGATCACCACTGGGACCACCTTGATTGGTTTGTGCCAGAGTCTTTGCAGTTTGATCTTTAAATTCTCATATTGTGTAAGCTTTTCTGTTGTTATTGTTGTTGTTGTTTTTGAATTGGATTATATGAGTCTACACTGCCATATAATCCACTTCAAAGCAGATAACCTGGATTTTACATTGTAGTGCACAAGGGGCCTTGGGGAATAAAATAATAGTGTTGTTTATGTGAATTGGCTATGTTGATAGTCTTTCTCAAACACGTGCTTTCCTCATGTGTCAGATTACAACTCCAGTCATCTCCAACCAGCATAGTCAGCATTATCTAAAGCAGGCCTGCACAACCTGTGACCCTTCAGGTGTTTTGGACTTCAGCTTCCAGAATGATTTCCATCGGACAAGCTGGCTATGGCTTCTGTGAGTTGGAGTCTGAAACACCTGCAAAGCCACGGGTCCCAGGTTGAGGAAGGCTGATATAAAGATATACAATACACTGCTTTGTGTATGACTTTACTATTTAAGTTTACTATAGAAAACTATTTTTCCTTTTACACCAAACCTGGAATTTTAAGGGAACTGTCCGTGGTGCTGAAACTCATCTCAAAACAGATTCACTGCCATGAAAGTCTCCTTTAAAGCTGTCAATACATGCTGGAATTGATTCCCCAGCCGCCAACCTCAGTCACCATTAGCTAAAGGTTACACTTCCTTTTTGTTTCCTCTTTCTCTGTATTTACGTAACTTAACACTCATTGGAATAGATAGAATATCTTTCTATCATTGGTGGCAGAATCTAAAGTTTGCCTGAAGGTGTATGCTTGATCTTATTATATTTCCTTACACGCTGTTAGATATTTTTGCTTTGAAGAGTTCTCTTTGCTTTGTTTGAGGATATCTTCATATGATGCTTAGAATAATTAACACTTACTTTGGCCTAAAATGTAGATATGTTGTTCTGTACCTTCCTGTTTTTGTGAGTATGGTAACCCTAAGGCAAATATATCATGAGCTTTCTTGGTAGGATTGTGGGAAGAAATGTGATTCTAATCTCTGCTTTAAAGATGTATTTTAAAATGTCAATCATCTTTGGGATAATTTGCTGCTTGTTTGTCTGCTGCCAGTATTTGAGAATTCTGTTTTGCTGCTCCTGCTTTTATCTTTTTTATTTATCTTTTATGTATTATTATTTTATTTATTTATTTTATTTGTTTATTTTATCTTTTATTTTTATTTTATTTTTATATCTTTTTAAAGTTTTTTATTTTTTGTCTTTACTCATTGTGTGAAGTGATTATATTTTAACACCTTAATGTTGTTTTTGTATGGTTTCATTGTGTTGTTTTATTGGGTGTTGTAAACTGTCTTGGAAGGGTAATTATAAAATTATTATTAAACGTGAATGAATGAATGTGTCTTAGCACCCAAATTGCTTGTGGCTATTGAAACATTCTGGGCTCTGCATGTGCTTTGGAAAATATACTCTTTTTAAATAAACTAGATGATGAGATTAGGAAGCCAATGTAATTACGCATGGAGTACATAGACTTTATGGCACCCCTTAATATCAAAGCAGGGCCTTCATGTTTTGTTGTTTTGGCCTGGCTCTTAAACTTGCTTGGAGAGAAACGTGTGCTATAGTAAAGGCAGCTCTCCTGGATTAAACATTGATATAAAATGAAAAGAAGTCATTCTATGGTAAAGTTTGATTGGAAAAATGCCTTGATTCATCTCAGTTTGACTCTGGGCTGACAACTATGGATCCAGCTGCTCTCGTTGTAGCATAGTTTCAAGGCAACGGTGTAGTAATGGGGAGATCGTGGACCATATTCTTGTACTTGTGGAACACTGGTGGTCCACAGACCACAGGTTGGGAACCACTACTTTTGGGTAGCAAGCCTACACATAAGAGAGCAGAAACCTTATATGAGCTGTTCTGTCACATGCTGGGCCTGTAATATCTGTACTTTTCTATAGGATGTATACTTTAAGCCCAGCGGGAAGCCAGGGGTGCCTCAAAGAGAGGTTCTCAGGGATTTTTCTGAAGTGATGGTCTTTAGAGTCTTTAATGATACAACAAAGTCTTTATTATAGAACAAACAACAAATCTTCAATGGTTCAAACAACACTTCAAAGCTTTCTTAGTCTAGTCCTCAATGGACTGGTAACTGACTTTAATTAACTGTACTTTCTCTGTAGGAAAAACCCTTTTTAACCTCTCCCAGGCTGTTTACTATCTATGCTTCCTCGGTGTGGGTCCTACTACCGATTCCAAATGCATCTGGGTATTGAGTAGACCTACCAGCTGAGGCTTGAAGATATTTCAGCTGGAATTCTGTGGATCTGTAGTGCTGTCCTCCCTCAGAGAATTCTTTGAAAACTTCAGTGCTGTTTTCCCTCTGATTGCTGTGAGGCTGAGAGGCTGTGAGCTCTCAGCCAGAGCCTTGGGACCTTTTCCCTGGAATTTCTGTTTCTGTTTCCCTGGATGTTCCTTTTCCCTGGATTCTCCTTTTCCCTGGATGCTTTTTTCCCTGGATAGTCTTTTCCCTGGATGCTCTTGAGAAAAAAAGCTTTTCTACGGGATGACCTGGTCTACGTCCTATAGTCTAGCTTCCTTGTGTGAGACTGACCAAAAAAATGGCTCCTTTCCCTCCCAGAGCCCTGAACAAGGGGTGGAACCAAAGCTTAATTATGATGGACAGGAGGCCTGCCCTATAACTGCAAACAGATAACAGAAAAGAAATAAAGTTGGAGCTCCTGGTACAGCCGTACCAGCACATGAGCCATATAGCTCTGATCAGCACAACTGAATAATGGCCTCATGTGAATTTTTTTCAAATTATTCCTCATCCCCTTTAGATTACACTATGTAACATGATGTTTGTTCCTGAGTTATAAATGTCATTTCCTAATTGGTTCTATCATTTTAAAAATGGGAAAAGTTTATTAAACTGCAAAACTTTGTTTTTGTGGGACATCCTGCAGCACATTTTGCTAAAACTTTTCAATTATTATGTTTTAGAGTCTGAACCAATTCAACATAGTTTGTGGCAGCCACAAAAATGAAGTTTCTGGAGTAGAACAACGACTTTCAAAGTAATTACTGCACAAGTAAACAGAAAATAACATTTTCAAATCAGGAACAAATTCTTTTTCAAATTTTGTTAACATAGTTGTTATGAGTCCCTGGTGGTGCAGTGGGTTAAACTGATGAGCTGCTGAACTTGCTGACCAAAAGGTCAGTGGTTCAAATCTAGGGAGCAGGGTGAACCTCTGTTGTTAGTCCCAGCTTCTGCCAACGTAGCAATTCAAAAACATGCAAATGTGAGTAGATCAATAGGTACTACTTCAGCGGGAAGGGGACAATACTCCATGCTGTCTTGCCAGCCACATGACCTTGGAGGCATCTAGGGACAACTCTGGCTTACAAATGGAGATGAGCACCATCCCCCAGAGTCAGAAACGACTAGACTCAATGTCAAGGAGAAACCTTTACCTTTAGTGTTATGAGATAATGTTATTTTTGTTCCCCTTTCTGGTGAAAACTCTCCTACTGTTCTATCTGAACTTAAATCTCAGTGGGTAGGCTTGGGAGTAGACCTCCCATCTGATACAGTCTTTGTGTGCCATGAAAATGTCTATTCTGATCCACACTCCTTTGGTGTTTTCGTTTATCTTGCAGGAGTCTGCAATTGAACTGATATTCGCCGCATTTTTCACCACTGCCAGTGCAAGCACTTCCATGATCCTCCTCCTGCTGCAACACCCTTTGGTCGTGGAAAAGATCCAGCAGGAGCTGGCGTCCCATGACCTCACCAAGCAATGTCATTGCTTCACAGCTGAGGAGTCTCTGGCAACTTCCCAGTCTGGCCAAGAGAATCTCCGTGACCATGAGAAAGAAAACAAAGACTGGGACTCCAAGCTTCCCCTTCATCACAGACTGGAAGGAGAAAAAGGCAAAGAGACAGAAGGGGAAGATCACTCGTTTTCTGCTGCTACAGTACCTCAGAAAACCACACATGGGACTACAAATTGCCTTCATTCAGCGCCCAGGCAAGAAGAAGTCAGTCAGCTCTATGGCAACCTGGAAGGGCCTGAATGCTATTGCCAACCCTACTTGACCTTGGAGAAGTTGAGTCGCCTGCGCTACCTGGACTGTGTCATCAAGGAGGTCCTGCGCTTGCTGCCCCCAGTGTCTGGAGGCTATCGGACAGCCCTACAAACCTTTGAGCTGAATGTGAGTTGATCTATTTGGGTCTCATGGTGGACAAGGGTAGAATCTATATGGTTAGTCTGATCAATTTTATGGAATCCATGGATAGTATGTGCATAGATGAAGTAATCTAGGGGTTTGGCATGGTTCTGGCATGCAGGAAAATCCTCATTCTCTTATGAGGGGGAGAAAAATCAGAATTAGTTATCAGAATTAATACTGATCTGCATAGAAAGACTGTGGAGGAGATCTCAAGAGTATGTGGCACCATCAGAAGATACATCACTAAAGAATCCCCAAGGCACTTGTGAGAGGCAGGTCAGGAAATTTGTGTGTTTTTTTAAATTTATGTGTCAAAAAGAATGGGTTATGGATATGTTAACACTAATGCTGTGTACTAGGAAAATATTAGACAGGTCAATGAACAGGAGTGCTCACTAGTAGATGATTGTTGCGAGTTTGTGATAATAGTGATAGTTGTGGCTGGTGTCATTGAGGCTGGATCTACACTGCCTTATATCCCAGGAGCTGATCCCAGATTATCTGTCAACTCATATAATCCAGTTCAAAGCACATAATCTGGGATCAGGTCCTGTGATGTAGAACAGTGTAGATCCAACCTTAGTTGATGGGTCCGTCCTATTCCAAAACAAGTTTGGATTTAAAAAATCTACTCTGAAGTTCAAAGTTAATGGTGTGGAGATAGCAAACATATGAAAGCATTAATTTTTGATATGAAGGTAGGACTCAGATTTATTAAAGAGTAATATGTTGACTCTGAGGAACCCCCTCCATTCAAAACAATTTCTCACCACTTTGACTGCTATGGCTCAATGTTATGGAATTCTGGGAGTTCTAGTTGGTGAGGCACCAGCACATTTTGGCAGAAAAGGCCGAAGACCTTGTCAAACTAGAACTCCTATGAATCATAGAATCATAGAGTTGGAAGAGACCTCATGGGCCCTCCAGTTCAACCCCCTGCCAAGAAGCAGGAAAATAATATCCAAAGCACCCTTGACAGATGGCCATCCAGCTTCTGCTTAAAAGCCTCCAAAAAGAAGCCTCCACCCCATTCCATAACATTGAACCATGGCAGTTGTAAGTTGTGGCAAACAGCATTAATTCTGCAGCATTGATGCACATCATTAAGTTCAGTGAACTATTATATGCAGGTACTTATGCAATGAATTTTAACCTAACTGAATTGAAGCTCAGATGAAGTGGGTAAGATGTGAAATTTAACAGAAATTATGCAGTATTTGCATGCTCGTGGTTTTACTGAACTATTATCACATTCTGGTAGGACCGTGGTGGTGTAGCGGGTTAAACCGCTGAGCTATGGACCTTGCTGACTGAAAGGCCAGCAGTTCAAATCTGCAGATGGGGTTATTTATTTATCGTGTCAGGAGCAAACCAAACAGCTGTAGTGCATTTTTTAACAAACAAGTAAACAAACATACAAAACACAAAGTTTGCAAGCTTGGTGGTTGATTAAATGTCCTTTGACCAGTAGCTGACCACTTGGAGTGCCTCTGGTGTTGCCACAAGAAAGTCCTCCATTGTGCATGTAGCAGGGCTCAGGTTGCATTGCAGCAGGTGGTCTGTGGTTTGCTCTTCTCCACACTCGCATGTTGAGGATTCCACTTTGTAGCCCCATTTCTTAAGGTTGGCTCTGCATCTCATGGTGCCAGAGTGCGGTCTGTTCAGTGCCTTCCAAGTCGCCCAGTTTTCTGTATGCCCAGGGGGGAGTCTCTCATTTGGTATCAGCCATTGATTGAGGTTCTGGGTTTGAGCCTGCCATTTTTGGACTCTCACTTGCTGAGGTGTTCCAGCGAGTGTCTCTGTAGATCTTAGAAAACTATTTCTTGATTTAAGTCATTGGCATGCTGGCTGATACCCAAACAGAAGATGGGCCGGAGATGTCACTGCCTTGGTCCTTTCACTATTGGTTGCTACTTCCCAGCGGATGTCAGGTGGTGAAATACCAACTAAACAGTGTAATTTCTCCAGTAGTGTAGGGCGCAGACACCCCGTGATAATGCGGCATGTCTCATTAAGAGCCACATCTACTGTTTTAGCGTGGTGAGATGTGTTCCACACTGGGTATGCATACTCAGCAGCAGAGTAACATAACACAAGGGCAGATGTCTTCACTATGTCTGGTTGTGATCCCCAGGTTGTGCCAGTCAGCTTTTGTATGATATTGTTTCTAGCGCCCACTTTTTGCTTGATGCAGATGGGGGTGAGCTCCTGTTTTTAGCCCCTGCTTCTGCCAACCTAACAGTTTGAAAACATGCAAATGTGAGTAGATCAATAGGTACTGCTTTGGTGGGAATGTAATGGCATGTCATGCGGTCATGCCGGCCACATGACCTTGGAGTTGTCTATGGACAACGCTGTCTCTTTGGCTTAGAAATAGAGATGAGCACCACCACCCCAGAGCTGGATTTGACTAGACATAATTTCAGGGGAAACCTTTTCCTTTACCTTTTTATCACATTCTGTTCCTTTTTAAACACCCTCACCTCTTGGTTTTGTGCAACTCAAAATAGGGATTGCAGTTTATAAGATCTTTTACCTAGTAGGAGTTTCAGTATAATGTTGCAGGAGGAGGGGAACATTTTGTTGCTGTGGTTGTTAAACAGTTGGGAGCCAGAAATCCTCTCTGAGTACAGATCAAATAGAGATCTACCAGTTGATCTACATCTAATGTTTGCTTGTCTCTGCTCTAAAGTACTTTTTGTGTAGCTATGGCTATCGGAATGACAGAATAGTACATTGTTGACTTCATTATAAAAGGTAAATAAAGGTAAAGGTTTTCCCCTGACATTAAGTCCAGTTGTGTCTGACTCTGGGGGTTGGTGCTCATCTCCATTTCTAAGCTGAAGAACCAGCATTGTCCATAGACACCTCCAAGGTCATGTGGTTGGTATAACTGCATGGAATGCTGTTACTTTCCTGCCAGAGTAGTACCTATTGATCTACTCACATTTGCATGTTTTCGAACTGCTAGGTTGGCACTTACTTACTTACTTACTTACTTACTTAGGAGATCCCTCGTAGTCCGAGGATGATGGTCCTCCAAGTTCGGTGTCCTGGCGGTGGGTTCGTAGGTGACTGTGGAGCCCTATTCTTGACCTGCTTCTTCTTCGGCAGTGAGGGCATTGTTTTCCAGGTGGATGGCAGTCTCAGACGGGGTTGGCTTGATGCGCCTTCCTCTTGACACATTTCTCTCTTTCACCCACCATTCGTACCTCTTCAAATTCTGCAGCACTGCTAGTCACAGCTGATCTCCAGCTAGAGCACTCAAGGGCCAGGGCTCCCCAGTTCTCAGTGTCTATCCCAGAGTTTTTAAGGTTGGCTTTGAGCCCATCTTTAAATCTCTTTTCCTGTCCACCAACATTCTGTTTTCTGTTCTTGATTTCGGAGTAGAGCAACTGCTTGGGAGATGGTGGTCGGGCGGATGACCATTGCTTCGATGCTGGTGGTCTTTGCTTCTTCCAGCATGCTGACATTTGTTTGCCTGTCTTCCCAAGAGATTTGCAGGATTTTCCAGCGCTGATGGAATCGTTCCAGGAGTTGCATATGACGTCTGTAGACAGTCCACATGTCGCAGGCATATAGCAGGGTTGGGAGGACAATAGCTTTATAGACAAGCACCTTGGTATCCCTACGGATGTCTCGGTCCTTAAACACTCTCTGCTTCATTTGGAAAAATGCTGCACTCGCAGAGCTCAGGCGGTGTTGTATTTCGGTGTTGATGTTGACTTTGGTGGAGAGGTGGCTACCAAGGTAGCGGAAATGATCAGCATTTTCTAATGTTACACCATTAAGCTGTATCGCTGGCATTAGAGAGGGGTTGGCTGGTGTCTGCTGGAACAGCACTTTGGTTTTCTTGATGTTCAATGACAGGCCAAGCTTCTCGTATGCTTCTGCGAAGGTGTTTAGAGTGGCTTGTAGATCTTCTGAATGCGCACAGACAATGTTGTCATCAGCATACTGGAGTTCTATAACAGATGTTGTTGTTGGCACAAGCTGGGGCTAACAGCAGGAGCTCATGCCGCCACCCGCATTTGAACCTGCAACCTTTTGGTCAGCAAGTTCAGCAGCTCAGCACTTTAACCCAGTGCACCACCGGAGGCTCCTGACTTCATTATATGTGCCCTGAAACTGTCATTCTCCCATAACCAAAGCTCTGAAATTTCTACATCATCCATTATCATTATTTAGAAAAGTCTTTCAGAAAGACCAGTTCGGGTTCCCCCCTGCAAAGAAATTTCATCTGTTCTAGACAATCCAGAATTTTTTTGTTTCCTCCTTGCTTTGATTTAGCAGGTTGCCCTCTGCAGGCTGCTGTCTCTGGTGCTGATTCTGTATTGTTTCCCTTCTTTCTCTTTCTTCTAGGGCTATCAGATCCCCAAGGGTTGGAGCGTGATGTACAGCATCCGGGATACACATGAGACTGCCAACATTTACCAGAGTCCCCCAGACACCTTTGATCCAGAGAGATTTGGGGTGTCGCAAGAGGAGCGCGAGGAGCACAAAGGAGCTGGCGCCCTCCGCTTTCACTACATTCCCTTTGGTGGCGGAGTCCGACACTGCATTGGCAAAGAATTGGCCCAGGCTATCCTCAAAATGCTTGCTATCGAACTGGTCAACACCACTCGCTGGGAATTGGCCACAGCTCATTTCCCTAAGATGCAAACGGTGCCGATCGTACACCCCGTGGATGGCCTGCAGCTGCATTTTCATCCTTTGAAACCGGGAAGAAAAAGCAAGCCAAACACTTGAGAAGCACCAGTATCTCCACCACAACTTCTAGCTTAGGATCATAATAGATCTGGGGCAAAATACCAATCCTTTCCAGCTGTAGCTTTTCCGCCTGCACAAAATCCTTCCTTCCTAACAATCGGTTCGGGAAATATGCAAGTGGAGAAAGAGAGTGACGTCTCTATCCTTGATCCGTAATGCTCTGTCAGTCTGTTAGCATCCATTTTTGTTCAGAAATATGCATCCACAGTAATAACATCCTCTATGGTTCGTAGTTGCACTTTCTTGTGGGTGTATGTGGCTGTGTATGTGATGTTACTGGTTAGGAGAAGAGATGTTACAAAGGCGAATGTCTCGGAAGGAACAACGGCAAGAGGGAGAAACTCAGTATCTATAGGTCAAATGCAAGGTAGAGTAGGAATTCTTCCAATATGCAGATTTTTGAGAGTCGTCTTTAAGTTATAGATATAACTGATGAATATCCTCAGAGGTTCTCACAGCTATGAACAAGACTGTTCCTGCATCACAAGGCAACAGTCATTGGAAGGAGCATTGATAGACCAGTTGCTGACTGAATGGATGATCTACGAGGGTTGAATGAAAAGTAATGCCTCCACCTTCGTTACTTGGGTTTGGATGGGAATATTTTAATAAATCAAATGCAGAAATAATCTTTAGAATGTGCTCTTTAACTACCACTATTCACTTTTCAACATAATCACCAGACAATTGGATACATTTCTGCCAACGATGAACAAGTTTTCTGAAGCAGTCAGGGAAGAAGTCGACACTATGTTTCCGCAACCCATCGTGCACAGATCTTCCAATAGCCAAGCAAAGCAATAATATGACCCACACATTCTTGTGAAATGCTGATTATGCTTGAAATTTCTCTGAGTGAAACGACAATTGTCCTTTTTTTGTTCTGTCAGGAGCGACTTGAGAAACTGCAAGTCGCTTCTGGTGTGAGAGAATTGGCTGTCTGCAAGAACATTGCCCAGGGGACGCTTGGATGTTTTTGATGTTTTTACCATCCTTGTGGGAGGCTTCTCTCATGTCCCCGCATGAGGAGCTGGAGCTGATAGAGGGAGCTCATCCGCCTCTCCCGATTCGAACCTGCGACCTGTCGGTCTTCAGTCCCTGCCGCACAGGGTTTAACCCACTGCGCCACCGGGGCCATACTGTTAGGGTAAGTCAACCTTTTGCTTGTGGATCTCAGGAGTTGCTGTCACAGGACGCCCAACTCTTTGTTTGTCACGCAAGTCAGATATTCCCACCTCAACATCTTTAAACTTACTCGCCCAATGATGCACAGTACTCACATCAACACAATCATCATAAACAGCTTGCATTCTCTGATGAATCTCCTTCTGCTGTCAAGAATTCAATGACTACACATTGCTTAAGTCACATTGACTGACTGTGCAGGGTTCCATATTTTTCACTTTAACAACACAACTGTTCAATGCTAAGGCTTCCCGCCAAAATGGAACTGTAGACTAACTGCTGCATACCATTACTGCCATCTGTTGAGGAGTTACGAAGGTAGAGGCACTACTTTTCATTCAACCCTCGTAAAAATACAAGAGGAGTTGTAAGAGAAGAGAATTATGCCCATCTTTAGGTGAGGACAACCGAAAAGGAGCATGGCATACAGATCGGAAATGGACATGGACTCAAGAGTTTACTTTGGCCTAAAGCTCCATCTATATAACATCTGAAAGATCAGTGTGTGGATTGAAGATCCTTGCCAGTAATAAAGTAAATTCATGAACGTATCCTGACGAATCTTAATGAAACCCATTTTCAGTGCTGGTATTCTAAAAAACTATTATAAAGCTATTGTCCTCCCAACTCTACTATACGCCTGCAAGATGTGGACAGTCTACAGACGTCACATGCAACTCCAGGAACGATTCCATCAGTGCTGCCTCCGGAAAATCCTGCAAATCTCTTGGGAAGACAAGCGAGCAATGTCAGCGTGCTGGAAGAAGCAAATACCACCAGCATTGAAGCGATGGTCCTCCGCCATCAACTCCGCTGGACCGGCCATGTTGTCCGGATGCCTGACCACCGTCTCCAGTTGCTCTACTCTGAACTCAGGAATGGAAAACGGAATGTTGGTTGACAGGAAAAGAGATTTAAAGATGGGCTCAAAGCCAACCTTAAAAACTCTGGCATAGACACCGAGAACTGGGAAGTTTTGGCTCTTGAGCGTTCTAGCTGGAGGTCAACTGTGACCAACAGTGCTGCAGAATTTGAAGAGGCACAAATGGAGGGCAAAAGGAAGAAAAGTGCCAACAGGAAGGCACATCAATCCAACCCTGATTGGGACTGCCTTCCACCTGGAAACCGATGTCCTCACTGTGGAAGAACATGCAGATCAAGAATAGGGCTCCACAGTCACCTACGGAACCACCACCAAAACCTTGGAGGACCATCATCCTCAGACTATGAGGGATTGCCTAAGTCAAAGTCTATAAAAGTATCTTATTTAAAGATGTTCTCCTACATTGTCACAATTCCCTCGCCACTGGCTTTGTTGAGCGTGGCTGATGGGTTTTGTTTGATGAAACATCTAGAGCAGTGTGTTGTTGAAGGCTTTCATGGCCAGAATCACTGGGTTGCTGTGAGTTTTCCAGGCTGTATGGCCATGGTCAGGAAGCATTCTCTCCTGATGTTTCATCACCCACATCTATGGCAGACATCCTCAGAGATTGTGAGGTTTGTTGGAGACTAACAAGCCTCACAAACTAGTTTCCAACAAATCCCTGCCATAGATGTGGGTGAAATGTCAGGAGCGAATGCTTTTGGAACATGGCCATACAGCCCGGAAAACTCACAGCAAACCAATCTAGAGCAGTGTTCCTCAAACTCTTCTCCTCCAAGCGTTTTGGACTTCAGCTCCCAGAAATCCCAGCCAGATTACCAGTTGTTTGGAATTGTGGGAGATGGAAGTCCAAAATCTGAAGGAGCAGAGTTTGAGAAACACTGATCTAGAGGGTCCAAGGTTTCTGAATGTTCCTGTAGTAGCTGCTGGAGCGTGAACGTTGTCGCAGGCTGGTCCTTGGGTTTTAATGAAGGAAAGATAAAGTTATTGCAAAAGTAGAGCAGTGTATGCAGATAATATCTCTCTAATCTGGATCCTATGGACTACTCTCTTAGAAACAAACAAGTATGTTTAGTGGCCAAGGCTGGACAGCTTTCCTTTCTGCCAACTTTGTAGTAGAAAACATTTACTCTGACACTAAGCTGCAAATTAAAGCTCCTAATAGTTTTTTGCCTTGTCTGGTTGTCCAAGGAATGGGCATATAGGATTATCAGAGGGCAAGAAAGACTGGTTATGTGTTTAGCAATTCAGGAAAGTGGCATTTTTAAGAAGACCAATGCAAGAGATACTTCTACTGTTGTCTGCTCAGTTAGTGTGGCATCCCAGCATCTCAGAGATAGTTTTGACTTTTGTGTAATTCTTTCTGAGATAGTGAATCCATTCCTGGACTGTATCATTCAGCCTTTCCTAGTTGGATATACCCTCAAAATGTGTTGGTCAGCTATTATCCTCAAACAAGAGAGCCAGAAGCTGTGCTGGCTACATATTGTAGGGTTGTAGGCCAACGTATCTAGAGCAGCATTTCTCAACCTGGGGGTTGAAAGGTGGTTTCAGAGGGGTCACCAAAGACCACCAGAAAACATACATTTCTGAGGAACCCCTTTGGCAGAGAAGGTTGAAGATTTCACCAGTGTTTACATTTGGGCATATAGAGTATTCGTGCCAAGTTTGGTCCAGTTCTATCATTGTTTGAGTCCACAATGCTCTTTGGATGTAGGTGAACTACAACTCCAAAACTTAAAGTCAAAGCCCATCAAACCCTTCCAGTATTTTCTGTTGGTCATGGGAGTCCTGTATGCCAAGTTTGGTTCAATTCCATCATTGGTAGAGTTCAGAATGCTCTTCAAATGTAGATGAACTACACATCCCAGCAACTACAACTCCCAAATGTCAAGGTCTATTTTCCCCAAATTTCACCAGTGTTCCCATTTGGGCATGTTGAGTATTCGCGCCAAGTTTGGTCCAGTTATATCATTGTTTGAGTCCACAGTGCTCTTTGGATGTAGGTGAACTACGACTCCAAAACTCAAAGTCAAAGCCCATCAAACCCTTCCAGTATTTTCTGTTGGTCATGGGAGTCCTGTATGCCAAGTTTGGTTCAATTCCATCATTGGTAGAGTTAAGAATGCTCTTCAAATGTAGATGAACTACACATCCCAGCAACTACAACTCCCAAATGACAAAATCAATCCTCCCCAACTCCACCAGTATTCAAATTTAGGTGTACTGGGTATTTGTGCCAAATTTAGTGCAGTGAATGAAAATACATCCTGCATCTCAGATACTTACATTACGATTCATATCAGTAGCAAAATAACAGTTATGAAGTAGCAACAAAAATAATTTTGTGGTTGGGGGTCATCACAACATGAGGAATTGTATTAAGGGGTTGCGGCATTAGGGAGGTTGAGAAACACTGATCTAGAGTGTGGGAGTTTGAGGAAAGCTTCCTTAGACTGTGGTACTTCAAAGATACCCTTGCAATTTTGGTCCATTTTTAGGATTATCCACTTAATCTCATCATTGTTAGCCTAGATCCATCAGGTATTGTGTAGTGGTGTTGTATGTTTTAAATGTATTGTGATGGCTACCATGCTGCTATGGTCAATGATGTAGTAATATATGTCCAACAAAATGCTGCTGTAGAGAACTGAGTTCTGAATGAAATTCTGTACAAGATTTCAGCAAGTTCAAGAACTTCCAGGAATAAATGTTGCCAGATAGCAGTCCTGCCTTGTCTTTATATTTGTATAATGTTCGCCAGATGTATAAATGAACGATGGGGAAGCTTTGTCCTCTTGCCTACGGAGATATTCCACTGTGGATACAGCTGATGGTGGTTGGAATCAGAGCTAAAAATAGATGGAGTTTGTAGCATTGGAGGATGACTTTGCCCCTCAACACACACACACACAAACATACATGAAAGGAGGCAGCAAGTTCCCCACTCCAGAATGGTTAAGCACTTAGAAAATCACTCTGTTTTCCTATTTAGAATCATTGTATCATGAAAGTAACATTTGGAAAGTCCATTTAAGTGAACACAATAAGGTAAAGATAAAGGTTTCCCCTTGACATTAAGTCTAGTCAAGTCCAACTCTGGGGGTTGGTGGTCATCTCCATTTCTAAACCGAAGAGCCAGCGTTGTCCGTAGACACCTCCAAGGTCATGTGGACAGCATGACTGTATGGAGCACTGTTACCTTCCCACGGAAGCAGTACCTATTGATCTACTCACAATTGCATATTTTCAAACTGCTAGGTTGGTAGAAGCTGGAGCTAACAATGGGAGCTCAACCTGTCCCGTGGATTCAAACCTCCAACCTTCCAGTCAGCAAGTTCTGCAGCTTAGTGGTTTAACCCGCTGCACCACCATGGCCCCTATTTATTTATTTATTTATTTATTTGGAGTGCTTCTACCCCGCCCTTCTCAACCCCCTAGGGGACTCAGGGCGGCTTACAAAAGGCACAATTCGATGCCCAACAGTTCACAAAATACAATATACAAAATACAATATAACGACAACAGTTATAACTAGTTAAAACAATCAAATTAATACAATAGCAGCAATAAAATCATCTTGTGGTCAACGTTCACCAATTCATAAATCCATAATCCATCCAGCATTGTCATTGTCCTTTCCTACTCTGGTCGTCATTGTCTTTTATCCATCTGCCAGCTTACCCAAAGGCCTGGTCCCATATCCAGGTTTTTAACTTCCTTCTGAAAGAGAGGAGGGATGTTGATGACCTAATTTCCCCAGGGAGTGAATTCCACATGTGAGGGGCCACCACCGAGAAGGCCCTGTCCCTTGTCCCCACCAGTCTCACTTGTGATAAAGGTGGGGCCGAGAGCAGGGCCTCCCCCGAAGATCTTAAACTCCGAGTGGGATGTAGAAGGAGATACGTTCGGACAGGTACGCTGGGCCGGAGCCGTATAGGGTTTTGTAGGTCAAAACCAGCACTTTGAATTTTGCTTGGAACTGGATCAGCAGCCAGTGGAGCTGACATAACAGTGAACACAATCTATATAAATAAAAATGTAATGTTCGTTTGTGGGATTAACATAACTCAAAAACCACTGGACGAATTGACACCAAATTTGGACATACGACATTGACACCAAAGTGACCATCACTCATAAAAACACTAAAACACAGCAGAAAGACTTAAAAACACATTCTGAACCCCACCAATGATAGAATTGGGCCAAACCTCTCACACAAAACTCCCATGTGGGCCACAGCAATGCGTGGCAGGGCATGGCTAGTCTATATAAATAAAAATGTAATGTTCGTTTGTGGGATTAACATAACTCAAAAACCACTGGACGAATTGACACCAAATTTGAACACAATACACCTATCAGGCCAACGAGTGACCATCACTCATAAAAACACTGAAAACACAGCAGAAGAGACTTAAAAAGCCAAAAAATAAAAATACATTACAAATGCATGTGCAAAACCACATATACACAAACACACATATACACGTATACACAAATATATATACACACATATACACATAACACTTATGTGTATAACACACACATATATACACAGACGGCCACAGCAACACATGGCAGGGGATCGCTAGTGATTCTATATAAAGCAGTAAAACCCTCATATGGTGATGATAGACACTCAGAAGACATTATCCTCTATGAATAATTGAAAAAAGCTGTGGCAACTCTCATATATTTAGGACAGAAGGAGTACTCCGAAGGAAATAACATTAATCACCTAAGCATATTAATTCCAAGTAAAGCATATTAATCATCACAGCTAGAAATGAATCATGCTCCAGCTTCACATTAATGACTAAACCTGGAGGGATCACTCAGTCATTTAGAAACACTTAGTATAATTTATTCTCAATGGGAAACCAATACTAAGATGACATTAGTAACTACTGAAATGTCACTCTGAAAATAGAAACAAAGGCCTACATCAAATAGTTCTAAGTACGAGACACAACTCGGACAATGGAATCATGTTTTGACTTCCCACATGGCTGTGAGTTCAGTGGATCTGTTCCTATTGGGATTAAAAACTGGAATTAAGGTTAAACTAATTTCATTTATAAGGAAACAGGAAGAGAAAATGGCTTTCTAAAGCCCTTCCACACAGACATGTATCCCAGAATATCAAGGCAGATAATCCACAATATCTGCTTTAAACTGGATTATCTGAGTCCACACTGCCATATAATCCAGTTCAAAGTGGATTTTATACAGGTGTGTGGAAGGGGCCCTGGATCCAGTAAGCACACTGGTGGAGCACAAATCTCTGCCAGCATATTGATATTCCTCATTTAATGAAGTAGACGTCTTCCTGAGCATTACCTCTTTAACAGAAAATTTGGTACTGAGTCAGAAATAATGTGGAAAGTATAAGAGTGTGTTGCTACACCACTAAAACGAATAGTTCAATGTGCATCAACAAGCCTTTTAATCAAACTAACAATATGAACATGTGAAATGAAAAACCAAACCAAAAACTTTTGAAAGACTTCTGGTCACATAACCTTTTGGAAAATGGCATTCATAACCTTTTGCGAAAACCAGGTATCTTTTGGAAAGGCATGACCTTGTTAGAAATTGTAACCTTTTGGAAAGTATTATCTTCCTGAGAAGAATTAAAAACTCTTTCACTTTATTATTGTCATTACATTTACTATTTTACTCTATTATTTATGTTCTTATTATATTTCCATTATTGTACTCTATTATTATTATTTTATTGCATGTATTATTTTACTCTAGTTATTATTACATGTATTATTTCACTTTATTATTGTTGTTATTACATTTATTATTTTACTCTATTATTTATGTTCTTATTATATTTCCATTATTGTGCTCTATTATTATTATTATTATTTTATTACATTTATTATTTTACTCTATTATTATTGGAAAGATACATAAGCACGTTTACATTGAAAAAGTTAGAATAACGGTTTAATCACAATTTACTGTTTTTTCTTTTAAATACACTAAATATTCAAAAACATTTCATCTACTGATGCCTCAATTAATGTAATTTTATTGGTATCTATTTTTATTTTGAATTACCAGTATCTACTGCATTTCCCACCCTCGGTTTATACTCAAGTCAGTACGTTTTCCCTTTTTTTGTGGTAAAATTAGGTGTTTTGGCTTATATTCAGGTCGGCTTATATTTGAGTATATACGGTAATTGGAAAAATAATTCCTGCATGTAAAGTTTCAACATAAAGTGTAGGGATGCTTTACCGTGCCATCCTCTATTGACAAATCAATCCCATACAGGATTTGTTACTAGGTAAAGATATATACATGGCTGCACCAAGACCCCTTCTACAATGCCATATAATCCAGATTATCAAAGCAGATAATCCACATTATTGTATTTGGATTATCTGAGTCTACACTGTCATATAATCCACTTCAAATCAGATAATCTGGATTTTATATGGCAGTGTAAAAAGGGCCCAAATCTCTAAACCATGTTGGATCTCTGTGTGTTTTACTGCTACACCAATACCGCCGAATCCGATTCAGTTTCAAACTAGTTTGGGATTAGGGTATTATAATCCTACATGTTTAGTCCAAGGCCCATTTCACACTATCCCAAGATCCGATCCCAGATTATCTGTCATTGATGACATATAATCAAGTTTAAAGCAGATAATCTGGGTTGAGATCTGGCATATAGGGCAGTATAAAAGAGGCCCAAGTTAGTGAAGTTTGCTCTGGATCCATAGTTTGTTTGATAGACCTCCGTGGCACAGATGTTACTCTGATTTCATCAATATTTCACCAGGACTGTGGTGCAGTTGGCTGAGTATCAGCTGCATTAAGATCACTTCTGACCAAAAGGTCATGAGTTCGAAGCCACTCTGGGTCGGAGTGAGCTTCCGACCAATTGTGTAGCTTGTTGTCGACCTTTGCAACCCGAAAGACAGTTGCATCTGTCAAGTAGGAAAATTAGGTACCACCTATATGTGGGGAGGCTAATTTAACTAATTTATGAGGCCATAAAAAAGACTCCAGCAAAAGCATGCAGGGAATGCAGAAGTACTTCATCAGTGTTCCAGATGGACAGTGAAAGCGACAGCTCCCCTGGTGGCCAGAAAAGTTAAATAGCCTCTGACTGTCTGTCTATATCTGTTGTGTGTCTATGGCATGGAATGTCTGCCATGTATATGTGCATTGTGATCTGCCCTGAGTCCCCTGTTGGATGAGAAGGGCAGAATATAAATACTGTAAATAATAATCAAAAATCATAAGCAATATTTTTCTCCTGTAGTTGAGTTTGAAAAAATAAATGTCTATGCGCCCTTCCAGACAGGCCCTATATCCCAGTATTTGATCTCAGGTTTTCTGTTTATCCCAGATTATCTAGCAGTGCGGACTCACATCATCTAGTCTACCTGAGATCAGATCCTGGGATACAGGATCTGTCTGGAAGGACCCTTTGTTATGTTTTTTGACCTGGAGCTTTTTAACAACATTAATATTTGACACACTAACAGGTGACTAAATTGGTTTCTGTACTTTCATCTGTGCTTATACATGTTGCCCTTTTCACAATGAGATCTCATAAACTATTTAGATTTGTGACAATGTCTAGGAGTCTCTCTATTGTAAGAGGAGAATAATAACACTGCTAAACTGCATATAAAAGAAAAGATCCACAGGTAATGCTTAGCTGTATATATACTAACTGAACAGCTGGCATGAACGCCCCAGGCTCACCTTCTAATCTCCACTACCACTGCTAAAAAATTAAAATGCAGCAGTTTTCTCCACCTGGTGGTAATGGAAGAAACAACTGCAAAATGCATATATTTATGGTGTGCAGTTAATCACTATAAATGTGAACAAAATTGTCTGCTGGTTTTATTAAAGTTCATGGATGTAATGAGGAGTCAAAACTAGATGAAGCTCATGCTCTCGCTAGCACACCAATGTTCTGGTTACATGCTCAACTTGCTTGGACCACATGCTGGCTTTCGCCAAAACAAATTTTCTTAGTGCTCCTATAGAGAGGTTCAATAGCAAGGCTTTAAATAGAGAAATAGTTTTCTATCTATCTATCTATCTATCTATCTATCTATCTATCTATCTATCTATCTATCTATCTATTTATTTACTATATTTTTATACCACTCTTCTCAGCCCTCAGGCGACTCAGAGCGGTTCACAATAGCAAAATTCAATGCTTAAAACATCATAAAACAGTTAAAAACAATTAAAACAAAAGCATTATAACAATAAATTAAACATCATATAACATCTCATATCGTCTCATAGTTAAAATCAAGATCCAGCCTCATCATCCAATTGTTCCATATTCCTATATTCGTTACACTGCCTATTCAAATGCCTGCTCGAACAACCAGGTCTTCACTTTCCTCTGAAATGCTAACAGGGAGGGGGCCAATCTAATTTCTGTAGGAAGGGCATTCCACAGCCGAGGGGCCACCACTGAGAAGGCCCTGTCTCTCGTACCCGCCAGGCGTGCTTGTGAAGCAGGCGGGACCGAGAGCAGGGCCTCCCCAGATGATCTTAATGTCCTGGCTGGTTCATAGGAGGAGATGCGTTCGGATAGGTAAGTTGGGCCAGAACCGTTTAGGGCTTTATAGGCTAAAGCCAGCACTTTGAATTGTGCCCGGTAGCAACTGGCAGCCAGTGGAGCTGGCAACAGAGTTGTATGCTCCCTGAGCGCCACCCTGTTAGTAACCTGGCTGCCAAACGTTGGACCATTTGAAGCTTCCGGACAGTCTTCAAAGGCAACCCCTCACCACTGGAACACCTTAGCAAGCAAGAGTCCAAAAGTGGCAGGCTAAATCCCAGAATCTCAAGCCATGGCTGATATCTCCCTCCCGAGCACACAGAAAACTGGCCAACTTGGAAGGTGCTGAACAGGCTGCACTCTGGCACCACGAGATACAAAGTCAACCTTAAGGCTGTGGAACACCCTTCCCGTGGACATTAGACTGGCTCCTTCCCTGATGATATTCCGCAGGAAATTAAAGACTTGGTTGTTCAAGAAGGCGTTCGAACAAGAAGTGCAATGATTGGTAATGACTATAGGAATGGAACAACGGAAAATGATACTGGATTGTGGTTTGGACGATGAGACGACGCTGAATGGTTTTCGTAGTAATGACGATGTTTTTGTATAATGCTGGATTGTGAATTGTTTTTATACTGTGTCTTGAATTTTGTTGTTCCTATGTTGTACACCGCTGTGAGTCGCCCCTGGGCTGAGAACAGCGGTATATAAGCAAAGTAAATAAATAAATAAATAGCCAACCTTAAGAAATGGGGCCACAAAGTGGAGTGTGGAGAAGAGCAGAACACAGACCACCTATTACAATGCAGTCTGAGCCCTGCCACTGCACAATGGAGGACCTTCTTACAGCAACACCAGAGGCACTACAAGTGGCCTTACTGGCCAAAGGACATTTAATAGAATGCCAAGTTTGCATATTTTGTGTGTATGTGTTTTATTTTTTTAAAATACAACACAACTGTTTGGTTTGCTCCTGACACAATAAATGAATGAATGAATGAATGAACAAACAAATAAATGGGGGGGTTGCCATTGATCTCCCCTGAGGCCAAGAGTGTGACTCCCTCAAGTCGAGTCCAACTCTGGGGGTTGGTGGTCATCTCTATTTCTAAGCCAAAGAGCCACGGTCATGTGGACAGCATAACTGTATGGAGCACTGTTACCTCCCCACGGAAGCAGTACCTATTGATCTACTCATAATTGCATGTTTTCAAACTGCTAGGTTGGTAGAAGCTGGAGCTAACAACTGGAGCTCATCCCGTCCCGTGGAGAGAGTCCAAAACTAGCACAAACGTTTGGTCTTCAACCATATTTGACTAGATCACTGCTATCATCCGTTTGAAACTGCAGCATGGCTCTAGTTAATACATGGAGCCATATTTCTGTGCCGAAAGATATAGACTGGTTGCCTTCTAGATATTACTGGGATTATTTTGGCCATGCTGCTTAGAACTGATGGAAGCCGGAAACCATCATAAACTTGAGAGTAGCACAAATTCTCTATTCATAGCTTGGAATAATTAACAATATCTTCCCCCTGATGAGTTTTAAATAAGGTTTATTGTACTTATTTCATGTGTGTTTTCAGACTGATGTTGCCATTAGGATGAAGTAGTCAGCTCAGGCAATGGATTTTGGATCCATGAAAGGGCAACCAATTTATTTATTTATCATTTCAGAAGCAAATTGAGAATACAGTTATAATGCATTTAAAAAACCACAAACAAAGTTAAAAACTTGGCATTATACTAAATGTCCTTTGATCAGAAGCTGGCCACTTGGAGTGCCTCTGGTGTCACTATGAGAAGGTCCTCCATTGTGTATGTGGCAGGGCTCAGACTGCATTGTAGTAGGTGGTCTGTGGTTTGGTCTCCTCCACACTCACATGTTGTGGACTCCACTTTGTAGCTCCATTTTTAAAGACTGGCTCTGCATCTCATGTTGCCATGGTAAGTCGCCCAGTCTTCTGTGTGCCCAGGAGGGAGTTTCTCATCTGGTATCAGCCACTGATTGAGGTTCCGGGTTTTAATCTGCCACTTTTGGACTCTCGCTTGCTGAGGTGTTCCTGCAATTATCTCTGTAGATCTCAGGAAGCTATTTCTTCATTTAAGACATTGGCATGCTGGCTGATATCCAAACAGAAGATGGGCTGGAAATGTTAATGCCTCGGTCCTTTCATTACAGGCTGCTACTTCCTGACAAATGTTAGGTGGTGTGATACCTGCTAGACAGTATAATTTCTTCAGTGCTGTTGGGCGTAGACATCCTGTGATAATGCGGTATGTCTCATTAGAAGACACATCCACTGTTTTAACGTGGTGAGATGTATTCCACACTGGGCATGCGTACCCAGCAGCAGAGTAGCAAAGCGCAGAGGAAGATGTCTTCACTGTGTCTGGTTGTGATCCCCAGGTTGTGCTAGTCAGCTTTCATATGATATTATTTCCAGCACCCACTTTTTGCTTGATATTCAAGCAGTGCTTCTTGTAAGTCAGAGACTCCCAGGTATTTTGGTGTGCTGCAATGCTCCAGTGGGTTGCCTTCCCAGGTAATCCTCAGAGCTTGAGATGCTTGTCTGTTCTTAACATGAAAAGCACACATGCACATTTTAGAAGGATTAGGTATCAGTTGTTTCTTTTCTGTAATAGGCAGTAAGAGCATCTAAAGCTTCAGAAAGCTTCTGTTCAACCATTTCAAAGCTCCCTGCTTGAGCAGTGATGGCACAATCGTCAGCATAAATGAAGCTTTCTGTCCCTTCTGGCAGTGGGCTGATCATTTGTGTAAATGTTAAATATTGATGGAGCAAACCCACTCTCCTGAGGCAGGTCTTTCATCTGTTTTCACCATCTGCTTCTCTGGCCCTGGAACTCAACAAAAAAGCTCCTGTTTTGTAGCAGATTTCCTATGAAGCAGGTGAGGTGGTAATCCTTTGTGATATTATACATTTTTTTGCAGGATGAAGTGATGATTTACTGGTTCATTGTTTGTTTATTTATTTATTTACAGAATTTATATTCCATCCTTCTCACCCTGCAGGGGACTCAGGGAGGATTACAATGCACACATACATGGCAAACTTTCAATGCCAATTAGACATGCAACATATATAGACAGACACAGAGGCAATTTAACATTCCAACTATTCCGGCCACAGGGGGAGCTGCCGCTTCACCATCCATTTGTGACACCAGGTCCTTTGTTGGAGTACTTGCTCATTCTTCTGCATGGTGCTGGAAGGTTTTGTGGCAATGTAAATTAGTTAAATTAGCTTCCCCACATAAAGCAGTACCTAAATTTCCTACTTGACATATGCAACTGTCTTTCGGGCAGCATAGGTCGACAGCAAGCTAGATAAATGGCTGGAAGCTCACTCTAACCTGAGCTGGCTTCAAACTCATGACCTCTCGGTCAGTAGTGATTTAATGCAGCTGGCTATCAGCTAGCTGTGCCACAGCCCGGTGATGACTACCCAATTTAGTCAGCACCCATTAAGATTATTATATATATATATTTTTTAAAAATCTTAATGGATATGAATTTTGTCAGCCATGCTAGCTGGGAGATTCTGAAACTTTTAGTCACCAAAATATGACTGCAATCCTATTGGTTAGTATGCCCATTCAATGACTGCTGAATGGTAGTGTCCACATAGGTCAATCCCACTGATAAGATAGGACTAGCAATGGAATTCAGGCCAGTTTGTCTCTGGCTGGATCAACACTGCCATATAATCCAGTTTCTGAATCCAGATTATCTGCTTTGAAGTGGATTATATGGATCTAAACTGCCATCCAATCCAGTTCAAAGCAGATAATCTGGAATCAGATACTGGATAAAATAGCAGCATAGATCCAGCCTGTGTTTACCAAATTTCCTGTGGTTTTACAACAAACCTTTCAATTTTATTGGGTTTTCTTAGGCAAGGAACACTCAGGGCCCTTCCACACAGCCCTATGTACAAGAATATCAAGGCAGAAAATTCCACAATATCTGCTTTGAACTGGGTTATCTGAGTCCACACTCAGATAATGTGGGATTTTCTGCCTTCATATTTTGGGATATAGGGCAGTGTGGAAAGGCCCCAGAGGTGGTTTTGGCAGTTCCTTCATCTGAAATATAGCCTACAGAACCCATTATTCATTGTCAATCCCCCATTCATGGGAATTTTAGTTTGGTGAGCACTATGTAGGAGAGAATGTCAAAGTCTACTGTAAACTAATACTATCACGATTTTCATTGCAATGAGCCATGGCAGTCAAAATTGAGTCAAACTGCATGAATGCTACAGCGTAGATGCCTCCTTAATTGAGCTTCTGGAAGCTATTAGAGGCTGGATCTAACAATGCACTTTATTTATATTCCGCCTTTCTCCCCTACGGGTCTCAGAGCAGATTACAGCATTTACATACATAGGCAAACATCATACAATTATATATATAGACACACAAACACAAACAAAGGCAGAGGATTCCCCTTCACTTTCCAGCTTCTGGAGTTGGAGCTCATCTCTGGCTCTGGGGAGGTGCTTCCTCCATTTTCAAGCCGAGGAGCTTGTGTTGTCATCTCCAGATTGTGTGGCTGGCAAGATTGCTTGAAGCATCTCTTTCCCTTTTTTCCATGTTTTCGAACTGTTAGGTGGGCAGGAACTGGAGCTCACAGATGGGAGCTTGAACTGGCAACCTTCAGGTCAGAAATTCAATCAATCTTCAGGTCAGCAGTTCAGCAGGACAAGTGTTTAATCCATCACACCACTGCGGCTCTAGACAATTTGAAATGCAGTAGACCCATATAATACAGTTCAGTGCAGTTCAAGCTGCATTATATGGCAGTGTAAATCCAGTCACACTCCGCCTTCTCTATCCAAGGATTCCATGTCTATGGTTTAAAATTATTCAGTAAAAATTCAAAAAAAAAAAACCCAAAAGCCCATTGATTTTGCCATTTTATGAGGGATGCCATTTTATTATCTAATAGCCATCCCCTGCCACGCATTGCTGTGGCCCACATGGGGGTTCTTGGCCCAATTCTATCGTTGGTGGGGTTCAGAATGCTCTGTGATTGTAGGTGAACTATAAATCCCAGCAACTACAACTCCCAAATGTCAAGATTCTATTTTCCCCAAACTCCACCAGTGTTCACATTTGGGCATATTGAGTATTTGTGTAGAGTTTGGTCCATATCCATCATTGTTTGAGTCCACAGTGATCTCTGGATGTAGGTGAACTACAACTCCAAAACCAAAGGACACTGCCCACCAAACCCTTCCAGTATTTTCTGTTGGTCAGGGAGTGTGCCAAGTTTGGTTCAATTCCATGGTTGGTGGAGTTCAGAATGCTCTTTGATTGTAGGTGAACTATAAATCCCAGCAACTACAACTCCCAAATGACAAAATCAATTTTTGAGTGAAGGACATACATTGGGTTGTTAGGAGTCTTGTGTCCAAATTTGGTGTCAATTCGTCCAGTGGTTTTTGAGTTCTGTTAATCCCACAAACTAACATTACATTTTTATTTATATAGATTATTCCCAAGGTATGGGTGCAATTGTCATAGAATCATAGAGTTGGAAGAGACCTCATGGGCCATCCAGTCCAACCCCCTGCCAAGAAGCAGGAAAATTGCATTCAAAGCAACCCCGACAGATGGCCATCCAGCCTCTGTTTAAAAGCTTCCAAAGAAGAAGCCTCCACCACACTCTGGGGCAGAGAGTTCCACTGCTGAACAGCTCTCACAGTCAGGAAGTTCTTCCTAATGTTCAGATGGAATCTCCTTGTAGTTTGAAGCCATTGTTCCATGTCCTAGTCTCCAGGGCAGCAGAAAACAAGCTTGCTCCCTCCTCCCTATGACTTCCCCTCACATATTTATACATGGCTATCATGTCTCCTCTCAGCCTTCTCTTCTTCAGCTCTTTAAGCCGTTCCTCATAGGGCTTGTTCTCCAAAACCTTGATCATTTTAGTCACCCTCCTCTGGACACATTCCAGCTTGTCAATATCTCTCTTCAATTGTGGTGCCCAGAACTGGACACAGTATTCCAGGTGTGCTCTAACCTGGAACCAAACCCCAGCAGATACCTGTATATGAGCCCCACCTAGGCTTATCGTACCTGAAGGTACCACTGGAAAAGCAGATTTCAGAAGGAAGTTTGAAGAAGAGTTTTCGACCCTCTTTTTGTGTCTTCCCTTGTCAAAGTTGGAGAAAACGTTGCCCCATAAGGCTGAGCTAAATGCGGATGGCAGGTTGACCCTCTAGTGAACCAGAAGCCCCTGCCCCCCTGACCTTGCCTTTAAAGGTGAATCTTTGTGGTAAACTGAGAAAAAGAAAACAGCCAAATGTCAATGACTAACTTTAATTAGCACAGGCTCCCCGTAGGATTCATCTCAAAAGGCTGCACTGAATGCTCTCCAGGCCAGAGATGGAATCTTGCCATTTGTAGGGTGCATCTTCATTGGGGATTTAATACAGTTCGACACCAGTTTAACTGCCATGGCTCAATGCTATGGAATCCTGAGAGTTGTCATTTCACAAGGTCTTTAGCCTTCTCTCCCAAATAAGTGCTGGTCCCTCACCAAGCTACAACTTCTATGATTCCATAACATGACTTAATTCTACCTTATAGATGCACCTTAGAGTTTGTTACTCTAATAAGCTCCTTGGCCTATGGTTGGATCTACATTGCCCAATAATGCAGTTTAAATTGGACAATATAGATACAGCCAAAGCTCAACTTTTAATAACTCTTTTTTAAAAATACCACGAAAGCTCAGTAGAGTAGCTGGTCTTTTGAAAGGTAGTTTTATGTCATTATATGTCCCAAAAAATGGAACATGGATGGGTTATATGAACATAAATGGGTCTGGTTCTTCAATGCCTGGTTTAATAGTCCCCGAGTTACAAACATTCAGATTTACAAATGACACATAGTTAAGAATGGGACTGAGACAACAGGAAGTGAGAGAAATCTGCCACTCGGAAGGGAAATTCATTCCTAAAAGAGTTATCATATGGAAAAGTCATCTCAGCTGAAGTGTTCTCGCCAATCTTTGTTTCCACAGCAATCCAAAATGTTCAAAATCCAGTGCTCTCTGGATGTAGGTGAGCTACAACTCCCAGTACTCAAGGTCAATGCCCACCAAACCCTTCTAGTGTTTTCTGTTGGTCATGGGAGTCCTGTGTGCCACGTGTGGTTCAATTCCATCATTGGTGGAGTTCAGAATGTTTTTTTATTGTAAGTAAACTATAAATCCCAGCAAATACAACTCCCAAATGACAAAATCATTATTTTTGAGTGATGGTCACTCCTTGGGTGAGTAGGTGTCTTGTGGCCAAATTTGGCGGCAATTCGTCCAGTGGCTTTTGAGTTCTGTTAATCTTTCATTTTTTTATTTCCTTCTCTCCTTCCTTTTCTACCCTTCCTTCTTTCCTTTTTTCTCTCCTTCCCTCCTTCTTTTCCTCTTTCTTTCTCTCCCTCCTTCCCTTCTTCCTTCCTTCTCTACCCTTCTTTCTTTCCTTCTTTCTCTCCTTCCCTCCTACTTTCCCTTCTTTTCCTCTTTCTGTTTCTCTCCCTCCTTCTCTCCTTCCTTCCTTCTCTACACTTCTTTCTTTCCTTCTTTCCCTCTTTCTTTCTCTCCCTCCTTCTCTCCTTTCCTTCCTTCTCTACCCTTCTTTCTTTCCTTCCTTCTCCCCTTCCCTCCTTCTTTCCCTCCTTCTTTCCCTTTCTTTCTTTTTCTCTCCCTCCTTCTCTCCTTCCTTCCTTCTCTACACTTCTTTCTTTCCTTCTTTCCCTCTTTCTTTCTCTCCCTCCTTCTCTCCTTTCCTTCCTTCTCTACCCTTCTTTCTTTCCTTCCTTCTCCCCTTCCCTCCTTCTTTCCCTCCTTCTTTCCCTTTCTTTCTTTTTCTCTCCCTCTCTCTTTCGTTCCTTCTCTCCTTCCTTCCCTCTTTCACTTTTTTATTTCATTCTCTTCCTCCTTCTCTCCTTCCTTCCTTCTCTACCCTTCTTTCTTTCCTTCTTTCTCTCCTTCCCTCCTTCTTTCCCTTCTTCTTTCCCTTTCTCTTCCTTCTTTCTCTCCTTCCTTCCTTCTCTACCCTTCTCTTTCCTTCTTTCTCTCCTTCCCTCCTTCTTTCCCTTCTTATTTCCCTCTTTCTCTTCTCCTTCTCTCCTTCCTTCCTTCTCTAACCTTCTTTCTTTCCTTCCCTCCTTCTTTTCCTTCTTCTTTCCTTTCTCTCCCTCCTTCTTTTCTTCTCTACCCTTCTTTCTTTCCTTCTTTCTCTCTTTCCCTCCTTCTTCTTTCCCTCCTTCTCTACCCTTCTTTCTTTCCTTCTTTCTCCTCCTTCCCTCCTTCTCTCCCTCCTTCTCTCTTTCCTTCCTCCCCCCTTTCTGTGTATGTGTTTTGTGTGTATACGCATAGCTGTATGTATATGTTTGTGTATATATGTGTGGTTTTGCGCGTGCATTGTAATGTATTGGGGGGGTGCTTTTTAAGTCCCTTCTGTTTTGTTTTCCAGTGTTTTGATGACTGATGGTCACTCATTGGCCTGATAGGTGTCTTGTGTCCAAATTTGGTGTCAATCCGTCCAGCGGTTTTTGAGTTATGTTCATCCCACAAACGAACATGACATGTTGATTTCTACAGATAATCCTCCTCCTCCTCCTCTGGATGGGATGCCTTTGGAGCGGGACCCTCCCTCCCAAAACAACCCTCTTCCCAAGCCAGGGCCATCTCTCTTGGCCCGTTGGTAGGAGGCTGTTAATTTCTTGACCTCCTTCCAAGATGTCTTTAATTATCCTTTTCACTCTTTGGCCCTCCCTCCCTCCCTCCCCGGCCCCCTCCCTTCTCCCCGGGCTTGACGACTGTATAATAGATGGCTGCGGAGATAATAAAGGTCCCCCCCCCCCCGCTCCTTCCTTCCCTGCGGTAATTAACAGTGTTCAGACCACCGTATCTCGTTATTTGATGGACAGTGAACTTGGCGAAGGAGCCGGCCGGGTTCATTCAGATGTCACGGTCCGGGCTGTAGGTCGCCGGCCGGTCAGCGCCTGGGAAAGGCCGCAGGGCCCGCGGGTCAGGAGGAGGGAGGCAGGGGAATGGGGAGGGAGTTCGGGTGGGGGGGCCTGCAGGGCACCTCCCTGGGCATCCCCCTCCCCACCGGGATGCCAGGGAGGTGCCCCCTCCCCAAACTCCGAGCCAGGGCCCCTAGCAAAGCTCCCCCCACCAAGCAAGGCCCTGGGCTTCTTATATAGGTCAGGCCGAGGGGCGGCGGGAGGGGAACACAGGCAGCCCTTCTGTCTTTTAGTGCCTCCCCCCCCCCCATCCCTGACTTTCTCCCACTCCCCGATTTCTTTTCTTCCTTCCTTCCAAAAGAATGAATAGGGTCCTTCCCCATCCCGGAGATAAAAGGCGGGATACCAATAATAATAATAATAATAATAATAATATAATAATAATAATAATAATAATAATAATAATAATAAATCACAGAGTCCTAGACACTTGGGAAGTGTCCAACCTGTGATCCAATACAACAGCCAGCAGAGTGTCTGCTGTGGACTCATCTTGTGTGTTTCAAATAATAATAATATAATAATAATAATAATAATAATAATAATAATAATAATAATACATCACAGTCCTAGACACTTGGGAAGTGTCTGACGTGTGATCCAATACAACAGCCAGCAAAGCGATCTTGTCTGCTGTGGACTCATCTTGTTGTGTTTCAAATAATAATAATAATAATAATAATAATAATAATAATAATAATAATAATAATACATCACACAGTCCTAGACACTTGGGAAGTGTCCGACGTGTGATCCAATACAACAGCCAGCAGAGTGATCTTGTCTGTTGTGGACTCACCTTGGTGTGTTTCAAGTAGTAGTAATAGTAGTAGTAGTAATAATAATAATAATAATAATAATAATAATAATAATAATCATTCCTTCCTGTCTTTCTCCTTCTCCCTTCTCTAATTTCTTTTCTTCCTTCCAAAAGAATGAATAGCGTCCTTCCCCATCCCTGAGATAAAAGGCGGGATACCAATAATAATAATAATAATAATAATAATAATAATAATAATAATAAATCACAGAGTCCTAGACACTTGGAAGTGTCCAACCTGTGATCCAATACAACAGCCAGCAGAGTGATCTTGTCTGCTGTGGACTCATCTTGGTGTGTTTCAAATAATAATAATAATAATAATAATAATAATAATAATAATAATAATAATAATAATAATCTAATAATAATAATGCCTTCCTCTCTTTCTCCTTCTCCCTTCTCTAATTTCTTTTCTTATCTCCAAAAGAATGAATAGGGACCGTCCCAGAGATAAAAGTCGGGGTACTACTACTACTACTACTACTACTACTACCAATAATAATAATAATTCCTTCCTGTCTTTCTCTCTGCCCCCTCTCCAATTTCATTTCTTCCTTCCAAATGAATGAATAGTGGCCGTCTCCATCCCGGAGATAAAAGACGGGATACAAATAATAATGATGATGATCATCATCATCATCTAATAATAATAATAATAATAATAATAATAATAATAATAATTCCTTCCTGACTTTCTCCCCCCCCCCCCCCCCGATTTCTTCTCTTATTTCCAAAAGAATGAATGGTGTCCGCCTCCATCAAAGAGATAAAAAGTGGGATACTACTACTACTAATAATAATAATCTAATAATAATAATAGTAATAATAATAGTAATTATTATTGTTATTATTCCTGTCTTTCTCCCTTTCCCCTCATCGATTTCTTTTCTTCTTTCCTAAAGAATGAATAGTGTCTGTCTCCATCCCGGAGATGAAAGGCGGGATACCAATTATAATAATAATCATCATCATCATCATCATCATCTAATAATAATAATAATAATAATAATAATAATAATAATAATAATAATAATAATATTCCTTGTTTGCTTTCTCCTTCTCCCCTCTCCATTTCTTTTCTTCTTTCCAAAATAATGAATAGAGTCCGTCTCCTTCCTGAAGATAAAAGGCTGGATGCAAATAATAATAACAATACAATAAAACAACAACGTGTTGTCAAAGGCTTTCATGGCCGGCATCACTAGGTTGCTGTGAGTTTTCCGGGCTGTCTGGCCGTGTTCCCGATGCATTCTCTCCTGACATTTCGCCCACATCTATGGTAGGCATCCTCAGAGGTTGTGAGGTCTTTTCGTGCCTCTTGAAACAGTTTCTCCTCATAGAAATGTTCAATGTGTTGTCGAAGGCTTTCATGTCTGGTATCGCTGCGTCTCCATCCCAGAGATAAAAGCAGGATATTAATAATGTAATAATAATAATACTTTCTTCCTGTCTTTCAATTTTTTTCCTCCTTTCCAATTAGTGTTCGTCTCCACCACGGAGGTAAAAGCGGGATACAAATAAGAATTGTAATAGTACTAATAATAGTACTACTACTAATAATAATACCTTCCTGTCTTCCTCCCACTCCCCTTCCCCAATTTCTTTTCTTCCTTCCAAAAGAATCGTAGAGTCCGGGATACAATTAATTATGTAGTAGTAGTAGTAGTAGCAGCAGTAGTAGTCGTGTAGTATAATAAGTCCCGACGCCAGGACAAGCAAGGAAGGAAAAGGAAGGAAGAAGGAAGAGAAGAGAGGAAAGGAAGGAAGAAGAAGGAAGGAAGGAAGGAAGGAAGGAAAGGAGGAAGGAAGGAAGAAGGAGAGGGGAAAGGAAGAAAAGAGGGGAAAAAGAAGGAAGAAGGGAAGGGGGAGGGAGAAGGGAAGGAGGATTCCCTTGATTAAGAATGAATACAGTTTGACTCCACTTTTCTTGCCAGGGCTCCTGGGATTGGTGGTTTCACACGTTTTTCTCTGCCTCATCAAACTACAACTCCATAGCATTGAGCCATGGCGGTTAAAGTGGGAAGCCCTTCCATTGAAAGAAGAGGCCCCATACCACAGAAACCAGATCCCATTAAGGCTGGATCTACACTGCCATATCATAGAACTGCATGGTATGGTCAGTGTAGACCAGGCATGGGCAAACTTCGCCCCCCCCCCCAGGTGTTTTGGACTTCAGGCTGTTGGGAATTGTGGGAGCTGAAGTCCAAAACAGTTGGGTGGCTGACGTTTTCCCATGCCTGGTGTAGACCCATATAATGCAGATCAATGCAGCTTAAGTGCACTATAATGCAGCTCAATGAGTTGTAATGCAACTCAATGTAGTTTATGTGCATACTAATACAGTTCAATGCAGTTTAAGTGCACTGTAATGCAGCTCAATGTGTTATAAATATAATGCAGCTCAATGCAGTTTAGGTACATTATAATGCAGTTCAATGTCCTTTTAAGCACATTATAATGCTGTTCAGTGTTGCTTAAGTGCAGTTCAATGCAGTTTAGGTGCATTATAATGCTGTTCAATGCAGTTCAGATGCATTATATGGCAGTTCAGTGTTGTTAATGTGCATTATAAAGGAGCTCAATGCAGTTTACTTATGTAGTTTAAGTGCATTATAGTGCAGCTCAATGCAGTTCAGGTGCCTTATAATGCAGTTCAATGCAGTATCAGTGCATTATAATGCAGTTCAATGTAGTTTAAGAACATTATAATGCAGTTCAAGTGCATTATAATGAAGCTCAGTGCAGTTTCGGTGCATTATAAGGCAGTTCGGTGCAGTTTAATACATTATAGTGCAGTTCAAGCTGCATTGATCTGCATTATATGGGTCTACACCAGGCATGTTTAAGCGCACTACAATGCAGTTCATGTGCATTATAATGCAGCTCAATGCAGTTTAAGTGCACTATAAAGCAGTTCAAGAGCACTAAGATGCAGTTTAATACAGTTTCAGAGCATTATCATCCAGTTCAAGTGCACTAGAATGCAGTTCCCATGCATTATAATGCAGCTCAATCAGTTTAGGTGCATTATAATGTAGCTCAATACAGTTTAAGTGCACTATAATGACATTTAAGTGCACTATAAAGCAATTCAAAGGCACTAAGATGCAGTTCAATACAGTTTCAGAGAATTATAATCCAGTTCAAGTGCATTAGAATGCAGTTCAATGCAGTTTAGGTGGATTATAAAGCAGTTCAATGCCGTTTAATTGCACTATAATGACGTTTAAGTGCACAATAAATGATGCTGCACTATAATGACGTTAAGTGCACTATAATGACGTTCAAGTACACTAAAATGTAGTTCAGTACAGTTTCAGAGCATTATTATCCAGTTCAAGTGCACTATAATGCAGTTCAATGCAGTTTAAGTGCACTACAATGCAGTTCCCATGCATTATAATGCAGCTCAATGCAGTTTAGGTGCATTATAGTGTAGCTCAATGCCGTTTGGGCACAATATAATGCAGCTCAATGCAGTTAAGTGCACTACAATGACGTTTGAGTGCACTATAAAGCAGTTCAAGAGCACTAAGATGCAGTTTAATACAGTTTCTAACTCAAGTGCACTACAATGCAGTTCCTGTGCATTATAATGTAGCTCAATGCAGTTTAAGTGTACTACAATGCACCTCAATGCAGTTTAGGTGCATTATAATGCAGCTCAACACAGCTGAATGCAGTTAAGTGCACTATAATGACGTTTAAGTGCACTAAAAAGCAGTCGAAGTGCACTAAGATGCAATTCAATAGAGTTTTAGAGCCTTATAATCCAGTTCAAGTGCACTAGAATGCAGTTAAAGTACATTATAATGCAGTTCAACTGCATTAAATCCCAACGCATGTATGATATGGCAGTGTAGTTCCAGCCTATGCTTTCCCCAGCTTCGCCTTCCGAGTCCTAACCGGAGTCGGTCACAGAACGGGTTCTATTTATTGGCAAAGGTAAAAGTTTACCTTTGACATTAATTCCAGTCGCATCCAACTCTGGTTGGTGCTCATCTCCATTTCTATGCCAAAGATAAGACACCTCCAAGATCATGTGGCCGGCATGACTGCATGGAGCGCCCGTTACCTTCCCACCGATTGATCTACTCAGATCTGCATGTTTCCTAATTGCTAGTTTGGCAGAAGCTGGGGCTGGCAGCGGGACCTCACCCCGCTCCCCGGATCGGAACCTGCGATCTTTCGGTCAACAAGTGTAGCAGCTCAGCGGCAGCCGCTTCCCCCCCCCCCCGTCCCATCCCAAGCATTCCCGAAATCCCGGTCTCACTGAATGGGGCTCCTCCTCCTGAAAGGGGCTCCAGGTGGGTCCACCTCCCTTTGCAGCTCACAGTCTCCAATGGGGCTTTGTGGCGTTGGAGATGTATGTGGAGGACCCTTCCTTCCTTTCTTCCTTCCAAGGGGGGGGAGTTGTTGTCCCCCCTCGGACTCTATGGCTGCCTTTGTCTGGGCCTGGGTGCCCCCCTCCAACCGCCCTGCCGTGACTGGGTGAATGGGAAGCGAAAGGAGGGAGGGAGAGAAAGAGAGAGAAAGAAAGAAAGAGGGGGGACCTTTCGGCTTGCGTAAGAGCAGTGCGTGTCTGCTGCCTTTTGGCCCACTCCCAAGCCACCCCTGGCACGGAAGGGGGCAACCTTTGCCCTGGCCTGGGGGGGGGGGGGGGGGAGAAAATAAAGGGGGGGGGGGTTCCCAGAGAAGCGCCCTTAGAGCGAGGATTTCTCTCTTTCTTTCTTTTCCTCTGAAGCCAAAACCTTCGCAGGAGAATCACAAAAGGAGGGAGGTAAGACCCCAAGACCCCCCCTCCCCTATATCCCCCTTATATAAAGTATTTCTCAACGTTCCTAATGCCACAACCCCTTAATACAGTTCCTCATGTTGTGGTGCCCCCCCCCCCCCAACCACGAAATTATTTTCCTAGCAACTTGTAATTTTGCTACTGTTATGAATCATCATGTAAATATCTGATATCCAGGACGTATTTTCATTTACTGGACCAAAATTGGCACAAACACCGGATACATGCAGTCATGCCGGCCACATGATCTTGGAGGTGTCTATGGACAAAACCGGCTCTTTGGCTTAGATGAGCACCACAGCCCAGAGTCGGACACAACTGGACTTAATGTCAAGGGGACAATCTTTACCTTTACCTACAAGATACACGCAAATTTGAATACTGGTGTGGATTGATTTTGTCATTTGGGAGTTGTAGTTGCTGGGATTTATAGTTCACCTGCAATCAAAGAACATTCTGAACCCCACCAACGATGGAATTGAACCAAACTTGGCACACAGAACTCCCATGACCAACAGAAAATACTGGAAGGGTTTGGTGGGCATTGACCTTGAGTTTTGGAGTTGTAGTTCACCTACATCCAGAGAGCACTGTGGACTCAAACTTGGGCACAAATACTCAATATGCCCAAATGTGAACACTGGTGGAGTTTGGGGAAAATAGACTTTGACATTTGGGAGTTGTTGTTGCTGGGATTGATAGTTTACCAACAATCAGAGCATTCTGAACTCCACCAACAATGTAATGGAATCAAACTTGCACAGATAAATACTGGAAGGGTTTGGTGAGCACTGACCTTGAGTTTTGGAGTTGTAGTTCATCTATATCCAGAGAGCACTATGGACTCAAACAATGATGGATCTGGACCAAGCTTGGCATGAATACTCAATATGCCCAAATGTGAACACTGTTGAAGTTTGGGGAAAATAAACTTGACATTTGGGAGTTGTAGTTGCTGGGATTTATAGTTCACCTACAATCAAAGAGCATTCTGAACCCCACCAACAATGGAATTGAACAAAACTTCCCACATAGAACCCCCATGACCAACAGAAAATACTGCTTTTTCTGATGGTCCTTGGTGACCCCTCTGACACCCCCTCTCGGCCCCTCCAGGGGGTGTCAGAGGGGTTGCCAAGGACCATCAGAAAAGGCAGTATTTTCTGTTCTAGAAGCATTCTGTCCTGATGTTTTGCCTGCATCCATGGCAAGCATCCTCAGAGGTTGTGAGGTTTCGCTGTAGATGCAGGTGAAACGTCAGGAGAGAATGCTTCTAGAAAATGGCCATACAGCCTGAGAAACCTACAACAACCCAGTGATTCAGGTCATGAAAGCCTTCCACAATGAATCTTCCTCATGTTTATTTACATCCCACTTTTTCTCTCCCCAAGGAGACTCAAGGTGGCTGTTAATGTCAAACTTAAGGAACCAAAACCAATAGCTAAGGCCCCTTCCACACAGCTGTATAAAATCCCACATTATCTACTTTGGACTGGCTTATATGGCAGCGTGGACTCAGAGCAAATCAAAGCAGATCAAAACCAGTTCAAAGCAGATATGGTGGATTATCTGCCTTAATATTCTGGGGTATAGGGCTGTATGGAAGGGCCCTAAAATCTGACAACTTTTTACTCAGGAAAACTAGAGGTGGGTCAAAAAGATTTGCCTCCTGGCTCATAAAAACGTGATGAAGAAACCTAGAACAGCAGAACTTGCTCCAGATCATACCCTGAACTGTCCTCTATACAAAACTACCGCTCAACATAGTCACCATCAATTTGGACACATTTGCCCCATCATTTCACCCAGGCATCAAAACCATTTTGGAAAAAAATCAAACATTTTTCTTCATGACCCATGATTTTAAAGCTGTTTTATTATGTCATCATAGAGTTGGAAGAGACCTCATGGGCCATCCAGTCCAACCCCCTGCGAAGAAGCTGCATTCAAAGCACCCCTGACAGATGGCCATCCAGCCTCTGTTTAAAAGCTTCCAAAGAAGGAGCCTCTACCACACCCTGGGGCAGAGAGTTCCATTGCTGAACAGCTCTCACAGTCAGAAAGTTCTTCCTAATGTTCAGATGGAATCTCCTTTCTTGTAGTTTGAAGTCATTCAAGTCATTGAATCTGAAACCAATGTAGGTCGCTTTTCAGAAGTCCATACAGGTCAGAAAGGGCCAAATCATAAACATTCTTCAAGCAATGATGGATTTCCTTAGGTGTACACAACCTTCTTTTGCCAAAAATTCAGTGAGGACTCTTTCTTTGAGCTTCAGATTCCTGGTTCTAATCCATCCATTGGAAAAAAGAAAAGACTCAATCAGGAGAGTAAGGTTATCTCTATCATATCATGCATAGATAATCCAATAGCTGTGAAAGAAAGAAAGAAAAGTTAGAGGTAGAGAGGCATTACTTTTTGATGAAGGCATTACTTTTTGACCCACCCCCCAGTACAATGACAATAAAGTGATTGTATTCTATTCCATGAGAAATAGACACTCTTGCACTTTCTCCCAATGTATTGTCGAAGGCTTTCATGACCAGAATCACTGTGTTGTTAGAGGTTTTTTAGGTTGTATGGCCATGAAGAAAATGCTTCTAGAACATGACCATACAGCCCGAAAAACCCACAAGAACGCACTTTTCCCCAACTTTGGAGGCATTACTTTTTGACCTATCCTTGATAGGAAGATCATTCTATACACTATGGAACACAATTTGAATACACACACACACACACACACACACTGTTCCTGGTTCGAAAGTGTTATTTCCTCTTTCATTGTGTGGTACTGACTTCAAAAGTTGTTTTTCTACTCTGGAAACTTCATTTTGGTGGCTGCCACAAACTATATGGAAGTAGTTGAGACTCAATGTTTGGGCAGTTTAATAAACTTTTTCCATGTCTTTATGATAGAACCAATTAGGAAATGACATTTGCAACCCAGGAACAAAAATTGTGTTACATAGGGCCTCATCGCACTAGAGAAAAATCCAGGTTTTGCCTTGTGCAGAATTCTGGGGTTTGTAGTTTAGGGAGGAGCTTTTAATAGCCTCACTAAACTACAAACCCCAGGATTTAAAATGGATTTTTTGTATAATTTTATTGAGATTTTTTAAATGGATTTTTTCTTTATATATATATATATATATATATATATATATATATATATATATATATATAATATATATATTAGTGAGAATTTTTTTAAGTGGATTTTTAATATTATTTTAATTGAGAATTATTTAAAGTGGATTTTCCCCCTTTTTATATTTTTTATTGAGAATTTTTAAAGTAGATTTTTAAATATTTCATTGAGAATTTTCTAAGTAGATTTTTTCTTTTTTTATAATTTTTATTGAGAATTTTTAAGAGTTTTCCTTTTTTATAATTTTTTTATTGAGAATTTTTTAAAGTGGATTTTTTTCTTTTTAATATTTTTATTGAGAATTTTTAAGTCGATTTTTTTCCTTTTTATATTTTTTTATTGAAAAATTTTAAACTGGATTTTTTCTTTTTTTATCATTTTTATTGATATTTTTTTTAAGTGGATTTTTTTTTCTCTAGTGTGATGAAGTGCAATATCCCTTCAGGCTCAGGCTGAATCTGTACTGCCCTATGTATGGCAACTTGGCAAGCTTACACTCTGCTCTTAATCATCATCACCACCCTGCATTATTTAATTCACAGCCCAGCTTCCCTACCTACCTCTCTCCCGACTTCCAATCTCAAGGCGGACTCACCAGGAGGAGGACTCGGGGAAACTTCCTTTCGAGAGGCGCCTTCAGACGTGATGCTCAACTCGAGATTCGGGGGGAAAGCCTCTCCTGGAGCCTCTCTTTCTCCTCCGCTCGCCGCCTTCCCACTCCGCGCATTTGGAAGAGGAGGAAAGGGGGTTTCTGTCACTTCCACGCCGCTCAAGGAAAGCCCAGCGTCGCCGCCGCTTCCTCTCCAAAGGATCTCCTGCTTTCTCTCCCTTTGAATCCCGCCTCTGCTGATCCCTCTAGAGCCAGCCCTCTCCGCCCTCTTCTATTAGATAGATAGATACATTCATAGATTCAGAGGCTCCGATCTCATTGCGGGAGGGGGGGGGAGGGGGGGAGGAAGCCGGATCCAACCCTTCTCCTGCCTTGTTCGCTGTGAACTCTGGTTTCACCTCTACACTGTCGAAGGAAGGCGGCCTGATCCCGCTTGAACTGCCGTGGCTCAGCGATATGGGGCCCGGAGAGGTGTCCTTCGGGGAGCGCTTTCTCTGCCCAAGAGTCCTGGTGCCCCTCCAAGCGAGGATGCCCGAGGATTGAGCCAAGGCAGTGAAAGTGAGGGCAAGCTGCATTCACAATATAGATCTAAACCTAGATGGTGGCCAAAGGTAAACACGTATATGTGTACATGGATATGTGTGAATATATATATATGCGTGTTTGTGTGTGAATATATATATAGTATGTGTATGGATGTGTGTGAATATGCGTGTGTGTATGGATGTGTGTGTATATATATATTATATATGTGTGTAAGAATGTGTGTGAATATATGTGTGTGTGAATATATTATATGTATATATAATGTCTGTGTGTGTATGGATGTGTGTGTGAATGTATATATTATGTGTGTGAATATATATGCATGCGTGTGTATGAATAAATATGTGTGTGTGTGTGTGTATGGATGTGTATGTATATATATATTATATGTGTGTATGAATGTGTTTGAATACATGTGTGGGTGTGTGAATATATATATGTGTGTGTGTGTGTGGGTGGGTGGGTGGATGTGTGTGTGAATGTATATATTATATGTGTGTGTGAATATATATCCATGTGTATGTATATATGTGTGTGTGTGTGTGGATGGATGTGTTTGAATATGTGTGTGTGGATGGGTGTGTGTGAATATATATATTATATGTGTGTGTATGGATGTGTTTGAATATGTGTGTGTGAATATATATATATATATATATGTGTGTGTGTGTGTGTGTGTGTATTTATAGATGTGTGTGAATATATATGTGTGTGTGAATATAGGTATGTGTGTGTGAATATATATTATATAGATATAGATGTGTATGTAAGGATGTGTGTGAATATGTGTTTGTGTGTGTGAATATATATGTGCACATGGATGTGTGTGTATGGATGTGTGTGAATATATATGTGTGTGAATATATATATGTGTGTGTGTATACGTGTGAATGTGTGTGTGTGTAGATGTGATTGCACACACACATGCCTGCCCTGATTTTCCCTAGCCTGTGTGCCTGTGTACACACACACACACACACACGCACGCACACACACACACACACACACACAGACTGCTGCGATCCCGCTTTTCTCTGGCCCCTTCTACACTGCCATATAATCCAGAATGTCAAACCAGGTAGTCCACATTACTGTATCTGCTTTGAACTGGATTATATGACTCCACACTGCCATATAATCCAGTTCAGAGCAGATAATCTGGATTTTATATGGCAGTGTAGAAAGGACCACTGTTTACCTCTTGCCATGAAAACCTCTTTCCCTCACAATGTATATTTGGATGTGTATTATCTAGTCCTCCCAATGATTGCCCTGATTCCCTTCTTTATTTACCTTTTCCACCACCACTATGTGTGTGTTTGTATGTGTATATATGCTGCATACAAAGGCACACACACCTATATATGTGACTGCCGGGATCTCCCTTTCTCTGTTTACCTCTTGCCACCCAAACCCCTTTCCCCCAGTCTAGGTGTGGACGTGTATATGCCTGGAGTGCCTCCCAAAGGCGGGAGAGCCCTGCCCTGTCTCCCCGCTCTCTCTCTGTGTGTGTGTATGTGTGTGTTTACCTTTGGCCAGGCTAACCTCTTTCCCCTCCGTTGACCTGCGTTTGAACCGCCGATTAGCCCCGCATCATCAGCTTGAGCAGCAGCAGAAGCATTTCCTCCGTCGCTTGGCTTTGCTGGTGGGGCGGATTCCTCAGCGTAAAGAGGTCTGTGGGGTGAACCGCAGGCCAAGGACTCCTTTTCGTCCCGACCCCTCGGCCTTGCTCAGGGGCTTGGCTTCATTCCGCATCCTAGCCAAGAAACACAGGTCCCTTTCATTGCTGGAATCCTGGCAGGCACCCAGAGATGCATCTACACTGTGGAATTAACCCGGTTTGACACTACTTGAAGCTATGGAATCCTGGCACAGAGAAGGCTAGACAGAGAGACTGTAATAACACTTGCCAATATCCCATAGCATTGACCCAGGCCTTCCATTCTGCAACCTACTCTGAACAAAGGCCTAGGCAATCCAGATTATATGCTTGGAACCGCATTATATGAGTCCACATTGTCATATAATCCGGTTCAAATCGGACAATCTGGATTGGATATGGTAGTGTAGAAGGGGCCTCACATAACACAGTCCAAAGGAGACAATGTGGATTGTCTGATTTGATAATTGGATTTTATATGGCAATGTAGAAGGCTCCTTACATAATACATTCTGCAATCAACTCTGAACAAAGGCCTAGAAAATCCAGATTATCTGCTTTGAACCGCATTATATGTGTCCACATTGTCATATAATCCGGTTCAAATAGGATAATCTAGATTGTATATGGTAGTGTAGAAGAGGCCTCACATAACCCAGTCCAAAGCAGATAATGTGGATTGTCTGATTTGATAATCTGGATTATATGGCAGTGTAGAATAATCCCAAACCTAGAACAGTTATAGCTCAATGCTTTGGAGCTGAGGAACCAAGGCCCCTTCCACACAGCTGAATAAAACCCTACATTATCTGTTTTGAACTGGGATATATGGCAGTGTGGACTCAGATAATCCAGTTCAAAGCAGATATTGTGGGATTTTCTAACCTGATATTCTGGGGGCCCTTCCACACAGCTGAATAAAACCCCACATTTTCTGCTTTGAAATGGGATGTGGTGGAGGCTCCTTCTTTGGAAGGCTGGATGGTCATCTGTCAGGGGTGCTTTGAATGCAATATTCATGTTGGACTGGATGGCCCATGAGGTCTCTTCCAATTCTATGATTCTATGAGTGCATTAGTTGGGGTTTTTAATTGTATCTGTGCCATGTTTGCTCTGTGAGAACAATAAGGTAAGTAAATAAATAATTCTGCATTATTATTGGGAAGGATTAGGATAGGACTTGGAACTATTTTCGCCTCCAAGATCAGGATTTTTATATAGGGATTTTATTGCACTTTATATGTATAATACTAATTATTCCTTATAGGCCTAGTTGTACTGCCTTGTGCCAGATTCGTTGCAGTTAGATCTTTAACTCCTTGTATTGTGTAAGCTTTTATAATCACTTCTGCTGTCGCTTATTATAATTATAATAATTATTATTATTGCCAATAAGTCCTTTCAATAGCACCTCTGAAGTGCAATCTGGCCCTTTAGCAATATGAAACAGGTTCCTGCCCCAGGGATTTCAATACATTCATACTGAGCAGGGGAAATCTTGATCCAGAGTCACCTCTGGCGAGTTCAAAGAGACTCAGGGCCCTTCCACACAGCCCTATAACCCAGAATATCCAGGCAGAAAATCCCACATTATCTGAGTGTGGACTCCGATAACCCAGTTCAAAGCAGATATTGTGGGAGTTTCCACTTTGATATTCTGGGATATAGAATTGTGTGAAAAGGCCCTATCTCCACACTGATATATGTTCCACATCAAAGCAGATAATGTGGGATTTTATTCAGATGTGGATCTGATGCCAGATTTTCTGTTTATCCCAGATTGTCTGGCAGTGGGGATTCATATAATCCACTGCCCTTCCACATAGCCCTATACCCCAGAATATATATATTAAAAACCCCAGGAAAATTCCAGACAGGAAACAATCGGGGCCAGCTAACATCTCCCAACAAAGAATCCCCTAGGCAGGTAGCAGCCAGGCTTTGAAGCTGCAAGGCCATTCAATGCTAATCAAGGTGGCCAATTGCAAGTTTCACACTTGCCTCAGTCAGACAAGAGTTCTTTCTCCCACACTGGACATCCCACAGATAGATAAGTCCCACTTGTCTGGTTCCCAACCGACCTCACAACCTCTGAGGATGCCTGCCGTAGATGTGGGTGAAATGTCAGGAGAGAATGCTTCTGGAACATGGTCATACAGCCTGAAAACTCAAAGCAACCCAAGTCAACATAGTTTGCCCCAGACGCAAAAATAAAAATTAAATTTAAAAAGTTTCTGTAGTAAAGCAACTACTTTCAAACTGTAAACTGGAAGTAACCCTTTCAAACCAAGAACATTTTTTTTGCAGATTTTGTTACATAGTGTTATTATCTAATCCTGTTAAATGCACTTACACTGCTTTCTGAAACTGAATCATCTTGCAGACTAAATGCAGTCTCAGTTTAGACTCAGAGAATGCAATTCAAAGCAGATATTGTGGGTTATTCTGTCTTGATATTCTGGGTTATATAACTGTGTGGAAGAGTCCTCAGGCCCCTTCTACACTGCCATATAATCCGGTTCAAAGCCAATAATCTGGATGTTATATGGCAGTGTAGAAGAGTTTGAACTGCGTTATTATACGGATCTATGCTGAACATACAAACGATGCAGTTTCCGGGTTCTTGTGGGTTTTTTCGGGCTATAGAGCCATGTTCTAGAGGCATTTCTCCTACTTCAACCAGAGAAGTCAAACACCCTCAGAGGATGCTTGCCATAGATGCAGGCGAAACGTCAGGAGAAATGCCTCTAGAACATGGCTCTATAGCCCGAAAAAACCCACAAGAACCCAGTGACTCCAGCCATGAAAGCCTTCGACGATGCAGTTTCCAATTGTGCTCATCACACTAGAGAATGAATCCACTTTAAATCCGGTTTCTGCCTCCTGCAGAATTCTGGGGTTTGTAGTTTAAGGAGGGGCCTTGAACAGCCTCACTAAACGACAAACCCCAGAATTCTACAGGAGGCAGAAACCGGATTTAAAGTGGATTCATTCTCTAGTGTGATGAAGCGAGTGTGCTTAAAATCAGGGAGGTTTTGGTCGATTTTGCATCAGCTAAACCTGAGCCCCCCTCTCTCAATACAAACCTTCCATAGGTTTAGATGGTATGGAAGGGACCCAAGGCAAGCTTAGATATGCCTCCTCGGGAGTAAATCCTCATCCCAGGGCCTTTCCCCACAGCCCTATATCCCGAACTATAAATCCCAGCAACTACAACTCCCAAATGTCAAAGTCTATTTTCCCCAAACTCCACCAGTGTTCACATTTGGGCATACTGAGTATTCATGCCAAGTTTGGTCCAGATCCATCATTGTTTGAGTCCACAGTGCTCTCTGGATGTAGGTGAACTACAACTCAAACTCAAGGTCAATGCCCACCAAACCCTTCCAGTATTTTCTGTTGACCATGGGCGTTCTGAGTGCCAAGTTTGGTTCAATTCCATTGCTGGTGGAGTTCAGAATGCTCATTGATTGTAGGTGAACTATAAATCTCACAACTACAACTCCCAAATGACAAAGTCTATTTTCCCCAAACTCCACCAGTGCACACATTTGGGCATATTGGGTATTCATGCCAAGTTTGGTCCATATCCATCATTGTTTGAGTCCACAGTGCTCTCTAGATGTAGGTGAACTACAACTCCCAAACTCAAGTTCAATGCCGACCAAACCCTTCCAGTATTTTCTGTTGATCATGGGTTCTGTGTGCCAAGTTTGGTTCAATTCCATTGTTGGTGGAGTTCCGAATACTCTTTGATTGTAGGTGAACTATAAATCCCAGCAACTATAACTCCCAAATGACAAATCAATCCCCCAATTCCCCCAAACCCCACCAGTATTCAAATTTGGAATTGTCGGGTATTTATGCCCAATTTGGTCCAGTGAATGAAAATACATCCTGCATATCACGATATTTACATTACGATTAATAACAGTGGCAAAATTATAGTTATGAAGAAGCAACGAAAATAATTTTATGGCTGGGGGGGTCACCATAACACAAGGAACTGTATTAACGGGTCACGGCTTTAGGAAGGTTGAGAAGCACTGGGCTTCTCAATCCTGGCTGGACTGCTGACTGAAATCGGGGACGGGGTGAGCTCCCATATGTCAGCCCCAGCTTCTCATGCAAGGACATGAGAGAAGACTCCCACAGGTCAGGTCGTCCCCTAGGCAACGTCCTTGCAGACTGCCAATTCTCTCACACCAGAACCGACTTGAGAAGTCGCTCCTGACAGGAAAATGGGTTCCACCTGTGTTTGTTGCCTCCAATGGTTGGTGTTGGGATCCCAAACTGGAGTGAGTGGCATTGAGGCGGCAAGCCCAATAAGCCACAGGTCCCCTGGAGTAAAGGCCACTGTGGATCTACTCCTGGGTAGGTTTGTGCTGTAAAGGGAGTAAACCAGGAGGAAATCGAGGGCTCAAAAGTTTGGGGAGCTTCAGAAGACCTTTCTGGCGCCTCTCTGTATTGCCAAAGGTGGAAGGGATCAACAGCCAAGACCAGAACAGATTGTGATCCCACATGCCCGCTTGAATCCAAGGAATCTGAGATCCTTCAGCCTGTCTTGAGCCCACCGCACAAAGAACACCTTAAAGACATGTAACAAAATTTGAAAAACGTTCTGTTCCTGCTTTGAAAGCGTCATTTCCTGTTGAATTGTGCAATCGTTACTTTGAAAGTAGTTTTTCTACTCCCGTTTTTGTGGCTGCCTTCCAAACAGCTGAATAAAAACCCACATTTTCTGCTTTGAACTGGAATATATGGCAGTGTGGACTCAGATAACCCAGTTCAAAGCACATATTGTGGGATTTTATTCCTTGAGATTCTGGGGGACATTATCTGCGTCCACATTCAGATAATGTCGGATTTCCTGCCTTGATATTCTGGGGGTCCTCCTACACAGCCCTATATCTGCTTTGAACTGGATTATCTGAGTCCACACTACCATATATTCAAAGCAGAGATTCTGGGATTTTATTTAGCCGTGTGGAAGGGGCCTGGGGCCCTACCACACAGGCCTATAGCCCAGGATATCAAGGCAGAACATCCTACAATATCTGCTTTGAACTGGGTTATTTGAGTCCACACACAGATAATGTGGGTTTTTCTGCCTTGATATTCTGGGATGTAGGCCTGTGTGGAAGGGCAGTATGTTGAATTGCGACCAGAGGAGATATTCAGAGAAAAACTATCACAACACGTCCTTGCAAATAAACAAAAACAACAACAAACAAAAGAAAACCAACAAAACAAAAACAAACAAAACAAAAACAACAAGGGATTGGTCCAATCTTATCTAGTATTTTATATTGTGATTGAGGGCCTTTCCTAACAGCCACATAACCCGGAATATCAAGGCAGATAATCCACAATATCTGCTTTACACTGGTTTATCTGAGTCGACACTGCCCTATAATCCGGTTCAATGTGGATTTTATACAGCTGTGTAGAAGGGGCGTCGAGTGTTTTACTCAACACAGTCTTGCTATCCTAAAATGCTAATTTGGGCCCCCTACACATAGCCATATTATATAGGGCTTTCCACACAGCCCTATATCCCAGGAAAATCCCACAATATCTGCTTTGAATTAGATTATCTGAGTCCACACTACACTGAGTCCACACTACATATAGTCAAAGCAGAAATTGTGGGATTTTATTCAGCTGTGTGGAAGGGACATGGGGCCTTCCACACAGCCCTATATCCCAGGATATTAAGGCAGAAAATCCCACAATATCGGCTTTGAACTGGGTTATCTGAGTCCACATTCAGATAATGTCGAGGGTCCTTCTACACAGCCTTATATCCCAGAATATTAAGGCAAAAAATCCCACATTATCTGAGTGTAGACCCAATTAATCCAATTCAAAGCAGATATTTTGGGATAGAGGGCTGTGTAGAAGTCCACACTGCCATATATCCCAGTTCAAAGCAGATCCTCATCACACTAGAGAATGAATCCACTTTAAATCGGGTTGCTGCCTCCTGCAGAATTCTGGGATTTGTGTTTGAGGGAGGACCCTTTAACAGCATCACTGAACTACAAACCCCAGAATTCTGCAGAAGGAAGAAACCGGATTTAAAGTGGATTAATTCCCTGAAGTGTATTGGGATTTTATTCAGCTGTGTGGAAGGGCTCCTAGAGAGTCCCTACGGGAAGAAAAGTGGGGTATAAATAAATTAATCTAATCTAATCTAATATAAATAAAAATGTAATGTTCATTTGTGGGATTAACAGAACTCAAAAACCACTGGACGAATTGCAGCCAAATTTGGCCACAAGACACTTTCTAACCCAAGGAGTGACCATCACTCAAAAAAAATGATTTTGTCATTTAAGAGTTGTAGTTGCTGGGATTTATAGTTCACCTACAATCAAAGAGCATTCTGAACTCCACCAACGATGGAATTGAACCAATCTTGGCACATAGGACTCCCATGGTCAACAGAAAATTCTGGAAGGGTGTGGTGAGCATTGAACTTGAGTTTGGGAGTTGTAGTTCACCTAATCCAGAGAGCACTCTGGACTCAAACGATGATGGATCTGGACCAAACTTGGCACGGATATTTCATTTGCCCAAATAGGAACACAGAGTTTGGGGGAAATAGACCTTGATATTTGGGGGTTGTAGTTACTGAGATTTACAGTTCACTTAGAATCAAAGAGCATTCTGAACCCCACCAACGACAGAATTGGGGCAAACTTCCCACACAGAACCCCCACGAGCAACAGAAAACACTGAAGGCCATCCAGTCCAACTCCCTTCACAAGAGCAAGAAAACATAATCAAAGCCCTCCTGACAAAGAGCCATCCAGCCATAGATATAAATAGATAGGTATGATTCACGCACACGGAGATATAGTATTATAGATTTGAAAGGGACCCCTAAAGAAGGACTATATGTTGTATGTTCCAGAGTAGGCAAACCAGACAATCTCCACATCAACACTGGCAAAGACACAGCAATAAATTCTGTTTACTCACAAGCATAAAGAAATGACATATATTAGAAACCAACACTTTCTCATCACTTCATTTTCCAGATCACCAGACTGGGCCACAGCAACACATGGCAGGGGATGGCTAGTATGAGAATAAGTTGTTTGCATAGCTACTTGGAATAAATAGTTAAATGTAATATTTTTGCCATGACAAGTCCCTGGTTGATCTATACAAATGTGTCAGCAATTTTTCTAGCCCAAGGCTACAATAAGTTTTTGAAAATGTGTCCAAACATATAGTTTCTCTATTAACCATCTCAGAGATGTAGATGATTCACACACACGGAGATATAGTATCATAGATTTGAAAGAGACCCCTAAAGTAGGACAATTATATGTTGCATGTCAGCAGGCCCGTAGCCAGGATTTCGTTTGGGGGGGGGGGGTAAAATATTTCAGGGGAGTTTGTTTTTGGGGGGCTGAGTCTGAGTGAAAGAGGGTCTACCCTAGCAAACTTTTGTATCATTACCCCAATACCCCCATGCATATGGGATATATTGAGCATGGTGATCAGATCATGATATGAATAAACATAACAGTTTAAATAATGTACCAGTAAGGCCTTTTCGCGGACCACCATGAGAATTTCGGGGGGGGGGGTGAAGCCCCTCAAGCCCCCCCCTCTACATGCCTGCATGTCAGACAATCTTCACATCAACACTGACAAAGAAACAACAAATACTGGTTACCCACCAGCATTAAGAAATTGCATATATTGGAAACCAACACTTTCTCATTACTTTATTTCCCAGATCACTAGACTGGGCCACAGCGACGCGTGGCAGGGCACGGCTAGTAATAATAATAATAGACAGATAATGCAAGGTTCATCCTGAGACTGCATCATAGAGCTGTCTGGGATCTAGTTGCCTGAATGGTGAAGTGGGCCCAGCCTGACTTCCCCAAGGCGCCTTTCGGGAGAGTGGCGGGGCTTTTCCGGAGCCTTCCGCGTCCCTTCTGCGGCGGGGATCCCAATGGGAATGGCATCCCCCTCGGCTGTTTGTTTGGGCTGGGAGGGGCGGGGCCAGGAGGGGGCAACCTGGGGAGGGGGGAGGAGGGGGCGGGGCTTCTTGGGGCCAGGCCACCCGCGGCAATTAAGGCTGAACTTTGGGTGAACTAATTGTTCGGACCAAGGTAAAGTGGGCAGCGACCTGCGGAGGGAGGGAAGGGGATGGGGAGGGGAGCCTGGAAGCCTGGAAGGCAGGGGTATAAAAGGAGCCCCCGCGAGAAAGGGAAAGCAGGTGGCGGCGAGTCCGAGGGGCAGAAGAGAGCTCAAGCTTCCTCTCGATCCACTCCTCTCTCTCTTTTTCCGGCATGGGCTTCTTCTCCTCCTTGCTGACCAGCGCCTTGGGCAGCTTCGTGCTCCTCCCGCTGCTCCTCTTCCTGCTCTCGGTCAAGCTCTGGGGCTTGTACTGCCTGCGGGGCCGCGACCCGGGCTGCCCCTTGCCCCTGCCCCCCGGCACCATGGGCCTGCCTTTCTTCGGAGAGACGCTCCAGTTGGTCCTCCAGGTAAAGCACCGCCCGGAGGAGCCAACACAAGAGAAGGAGGAGCTCGCCTCCCCTCGGCCTGGGTTTCATGCCTTCCTTTCTCTCTCTCTCTCTCTCTTTCCCGCAGCGGCGCAAGTTCCTCCAGATGAAGCGGCGCAAGTACGGCTTCGTGTACAAGACGCACCTCTTCGGCAAGCCCACGGTGCGCGTGATGGGCGTGGAGAACGTGCGCCACATCCTGCTGGGCGAGCACCGGCTGGTGGCCGTCCAGTGGCCCGCCTCGGTCCGCACCATCCTCGGCGCCGGCTGCCTCTCCAACCTCCACGACGCCCAGCACAAGCACCGCAAGAAGGCAAGAAGGGCCCCCGGGGCAAGGGAGGGGGCAAGGGACGGGGGAAAAGGGCGCGCGCGCTCCTGGCCCGGATCGGGGCCTGGCCGGAGAGAGGGAGAGCGGCGCCCCTCATCCCGGAGACTCACTACCGTGCAATGGACTTCCAACTGCGTTGTGTTCTCAGGGTAGAGACTCACAGTGTAGAGTCTCACCCATGCTTTCCCCTCTCAGTTACCGCGTTATCTCCGCAGGGTACAGACTCACAGTGTAGAGTCTCACCCATGCTCTCCCCTCTCACTTGTATCTATCCACTGCCATGCAATGCACTTCCAACTGCATTATCTCCTCAGGGTAGAGAACCACAGTGTAGAGTCTCACCCATGTTTTCCCCTCTCAGTTACCGCGTTATCTCCTCAGGGTAGAGAATCACAGTGTAGAGTCCTCGCTCATGCTTTCCCCCCTCAATTATATCTCTGCACTGCTATGCAATGCATTTCCAACTGCGTTATCTCCTCAGGGTAGAGACTCACAGTGTAGAGCCTTACCCATGCGTTCCCCTCTCAATTATATCTCTCCACTGCTATGCACTTCATTTCCAACTGTACTCTCTCCTCAGGGTAGAGACTCACAGTGTGAAGTCCTCACCCATGCTTTCCTCTCTCAATTATCTCTCTCCACTGCCATGCAATGCACTTCCAACTGCATTATCTCCTCAGGGTAGAGACTCACAGTGTAAAGTCTCACCCATGCTTTTCCCCTCTAAATTATCTCTCTCTCCAGTGCCATGCAATGCACTTCCAACTGCATTATTTCCTGTGTAGAGTCTCACCCTTACTTTCTCCTCTCAATTATTTCTCTCCACTGCTATGCAATGCACTTCCAACTGCAGATCTCCTCAAGAGTAGAGACTCACAGTATAGAGTCTCACCCATGCTTTCCCCTCTCAATTATCTTTCTCCACTACCATGTAATGCACTTCCAACTGTATCATCTCCTCAGTGTATAGACTCACTGTCTTGTCTCCACAGCCATGTAATGCATGTCCAACTGCATTATTTCCTCAGGGTAGAGACTCACAGTGTAGAGTTTCACCCATGCTTTCCCCTCTCAATTATATCTCTCCACTGCCATGCAGTGCACTTCCAACTGCATTATCTCCACAAGGCAAAGTCCTAACTGCATTATCTGTCTCTCCATTGCCCTGCAATGCACTGCCAACTACATCATCTCCTCAGTGTGTAGAGTCACTGTATTCTCTCTCTCCATTGCTATGCAATGCATTTTCAACTGTATTATCTCCTCAGTGTAGTCTCACTTCGCTGTCTCTCTTCACTGCCATGCAATGCACTTCCAACTCACAGAGACTCACAGCATAGTCACCCATGCTTTCCCCTCTCAGTTATCTCTCTCCACTGCCATGCAATGCACTTCCAACTGCATTATTTCCTGTGTAGAATCTCACCCTTACTTTCCCCTCTCAACTATCTCTCCACTGCTATGCAATGCACTTCCAACTGAATTATATCACCAGTGTAGTCTTAATTGCATTCTCTATCTCTTGCAATGACATGCAATGCACTTCCAACTGCATTATCATCTCAGTGTAGCCTCACTGTATTATCTCTCCACTGACATGCAGTGCACTTCCAACTGCGTTATCTCTTCAGTGTAGAGACTCTCAGTGTAGAGACTCGCAGTGTAGAGACTCGCAGTGTAGAGTCTCATCCTTACTTTAGCCTCTCAATTATCCCTCTCCACTGCTATGCCATGCACTTCCAACTGCATTATATCCTCAGTGTAGAGTCTCACTACATTGTCTCTCCCCCATGTAGTTAACTTTGAAGCCTGTGATATCAGTGTAGAGACTTAACCGCATTGTATGTCATTATACTGCCAGGCAATACACTTTGAACTGCTTTAACTCACCAATGTAGAATCTAACTACAGTATATGTCTCTACTTTGCCATGCAAGGCACATCTATATCATCAGTGTAAAGTCTTAACTGCATTATATGCCTCTGTGCTGCCATGCAATACACTTCCAACTCTATTATCTCTCTCCACTGCCATGCAATGCATTTATTTCCAACTGCATTGTATCACCAGTGTAGTCTTAACTGCATTATCTGTCTCTACACTGCCATGCAATACACTTAACTGCATTATATCCTCAGTGTAGAGGATATAACTGCTTTATATGCATTTACACTGCCATACAATACACTTCCAACTGCATTATCTTGTCTGTGTGGGATCTCCACTGCCATGCAATTAACTGCATTTACTCACCAGTGTAGAGACTTTCCTGCATTATATGTCTTTACACTGCCATGCAATACACTTTGAACTGCAGTCTATCCCCAGCCTCGGGTCAGTAGAGTCTAACCACCTTATCACATAGAGAAATTTTGCAGTTGTAAGTCACTTCAGCCTTGTTTCAAGCATGGAGATTGGAGAGGCACTGAGCTCATCTCATGAGTTAAACTACTTCTGGCTATCAGTCATAGCCCTTCATTGTGAAATTTCCTCCTGGCAGGACACTTCTGCCTCTCAGAGCTCCTGCCTCTTATCACACTTTACTCCCATGTTTACATCTGAAACCCGTCCTCAGCAGTCTCTTGTATTCTATGGGGTTTGATGTAGAACCCCATTATTATATTATAATTGTATGTTATAATTATATTTATAATTATATTTATATTTATATTATATAAATGTATGTATTTATATATGTAATACAATATACTACTAATAATATGATATTATAATATATTTTATATTACATGTAATATTACTAATATTACAGTATAATGTTATAGTACAATATAATATATAATACTAATATTGTGCTATGATAATAATAGAATATATTGCATTTACTTTTTACTTGGCAGCATATAAATTTCGTAAATAAATAAATAGAACCATAGGATCCCATGGAAAGCAACACTTTTTTTATCTTGGAGCTCTCTCTCTCTCTTGTATCCTATGGGGTTTGGGGCAGAACAATAGGATCCCATGGAAAGAAGTGGTTCCTTTAATGTAAATGGCTTTGGGCAGGGCAAGGGATGTCTTCGCTTTCAATATTGTTGTTTCACCTGATTAAAAAAAAGAAGAAGCAATACTGACTGTGATGAATGTAAGATTAAAGTATTGCTCTTAAATTAAATTTCCAATGTATGTTGGGGAGGCAGGACTTGAGGGGCGATTCTCTACTCTTAAAGGGACAGGTCACCCATGCTCTCCTCTCTCAATGAGATGAGGGCTGATATATATATATATATATATATATATATATATATATACTGAATTATATGCCTCTGTTCTGCCATGCAATGCACTTCCAACTGCATTAGATCTTCAGTGTAGCGTCTTACTGCATGATTTCTCTTCTCTGTATTGCCAAACTGCATTAGATCCTTGGTTTGTTTGTTTTGTGTGTGTCAGGAGTGACTTGAGAAACTGCAAGTCGCTTCTGGTGTGAGAGAACTGGCCGTCTACCAGGACGGGTGCCCAGGGGACGCCCAGATGTTTTGATGTTTTTACCATCCTTGTGGGGAGGCTTTTCTCATGTCTCTGCATGGGAAGCTGGAGCTGACAGAGGGAGCTCATACGCGCTCTCCCCAGATTTTGAACCTCGGTGTACAGTCTTAACTGCATTGTATGACTCTACACTGACAATCTAATGCAGTTCCAAAGTGGCAGTCCAAAGCAAATAAGCGCTTTCCAGACTTGAGAGGTGTTGGGAAATGCTTTCCAGCTTCAAACTCCCTGCAAAATCGCGGGAAAGAAAAGCCTGAATGCGCACCAATGCGATTGGTGTCACGGCCATCCGGGCTTCCAACTGTTTCCAGGATTTCCTCTCTGAACCCCTTTCTTCCACCGCATTGGGAAGGCATTCAACAACAAGACCCACACAACATTTCCAGCCCTGGATAGGAATCCTTGTTATTCAATCGCAAGTCAGYGATTCATAGTTCAGCCCACAGATCCCTGATCTAGCGGTTCTCCCCCTCTTTAGAAGAGAATGAGTCCATCTCTCTCCCCCCCCCCCTTATTCAAAGTCCCCGACTCCTGTTTGCTTCTTTCCCCTGGCCTTGAGTTTACTCCCCAAGTATGTTTTTGTATTTGTATTCCCAAGGCCTCAAGAAGCGACTTGAGTCATTTCTGGTGTGAGAGAATTGGCCGTGATGTTTTGATTATTTATCATCCTTGTGGGAGGCTTCTCTCATGTCCCCCACATGGGGAACTGGAGCTGACAGAGGGAGCTCAACCTGCTCTCCCCGACTGAAACCTCTGACCTATCTGTCGTCATTCCTGCCAGCAGGGAGCTGGAGCTGACAGAGGGAGCTCAACCCTCTCTACTCGACTGAAATCTCTGACCTATCTGTCATAATTCCTGCCAGTGGGGAGCTAGAGCTGGCAGAGGGAGCTCAACCCGCTCTCCCTGACTGGAACCTTTGACTTGTCTGTCATCATTCCTGCCAACAGGGAGCTGGAGCTGACAGAGGGAGCTCAACCTGCTCTCCCCGACTGGAACCTCTGACCTGTCTGTCATCATTCCTTCCCAGGGCCCTTCCACACAGCCATATAACCCAGAATATCAAGGCAAAAAAATTCCCACAATATCTGCTTTGAGCTGGGTTATCTGAGTCCACACTGCCATATATTCCAGTTCAAAGCAGAAAATGTGGGGTTTTATTCAGCTGTGTGGAAGGGGTCCCAGAAAGCTTCCTTGTGGAGCAAATTTCCTTGAATTCGGTGAAAGTTAGTGTTCAGAAATTGGACCAGGTCCATTAACTGCTTGAACCTTCAGGAGGTTTGAGGCTGCTATTAAAAAAGTAAGATATAAAGATCCAGTCCAAACATCCCCCAACCTCTCTGCTGCCCTCTAGGTGATCATGCGGGCTTTCTCCCGAGAGGCGTTGGAGCACTACATCCCACCCATCCAGGAGGAGGTCAGTGCTTGCCTTCAACAGTGGCTCCTGGCCCCCGAGGGCCCCAACAGCACTGGAGGCTGCCTGCTGGTCTACCCGGAGGTGAAGCGTCTCATGTTCCGCATCTCCATGCGCATCCTGCTGGGTTTTCGCCCCAGCCAAGCCCACGCCCAGAGCGAGCAGTGCCTGGTGGAGGCCTTCGAGGAGATGATCCGCAACCTCTTCTCCCTGCCCCTCGATATGCCCTTCTGTGGCCTTTACAAGGTAAGGAAGGACGTTCCCCAAGAACGAAGTCTTCTTTCCCTTCCCAAATTGGAATGAGTCCAGAGGTTGGCATTGATCACCTCTCCGTGGTTCTTTCCACATGCCATACTGCAAATAATTGCATAGGGACCATGGGGGATGGGTTTATGGGGATGACATAAACCACAGAGCACTGATGCACAAGAGGGGCCTTCCTTCCCACACTTTTGTGGGAGTTTGTTGAACGGGTTCTGGATTTTGTAGAACTTCATTAAATGTTCAGTGTAGATGGTGTCAAAGGCACCCTTTCCCTCCCAAAACTGAGGTGGGCCAGAGTGGTTGCATTGGCCACTTCTCCAAAAATCTGGCAGAGAATCAGGACCATCCACACAGCAGTTTTCAATCTTTCTAATGCTGCGACCCCTTAATACAGTTCCTCATGTTGTGGTGACCCCCAACCATAAAACAATTTTTGTTGCTAATTCATAACTGTAATTTTGCTACTGTTATGAATCGAAATGTAAATATCTGATATACAGGATGTATTTTCATTCACTGGACCACATTTGGCACAAATACTTGATACACCCAAATTTGAATACTGGCAGGGTTGGTGGGGGGGGGGGTTGAGTTTGTCATTTGGGAGTTGTAGTTGCCGGGATAGGAGCCCCCGGTGGCACAGTGGGTTAAACTCCTGTGCCGGCAGAAATGAAGACCATCAGGTCGCAGGTTTGAATCCAGGGAGAGGTGGATGAGCTCCCTCTATCAACCCCAGCTTCTCATGCGGGGACATGAGAGAAGCCTCCCACAAGGATGATAAAAACATGAAATCATCCGGGCATCCCCTGGGCAATGTACTTGCAGACAGCCAATTCTCTCACACCAGAAGCGACTTGCAGTTTCTCAAGTCACTCCTGATACAACAAAAAAAAGTTGCCGGGATTTATAGTTCACCTACAATCAAAGAACATTTTAAACTCTACCAATGAGGGAATTGAACCAAACTTGGCACACAGAACTCCCATGACTAGCAGGAAATTCTGGAAGGGTTTGGTGTGCATTGACCTTGAGTTTTGGAGTTGTAGTTCACCTACATCCAGAGAGCACTGTGGACTCAAACTTGGCACAAATACTTAATATGCCCAAATATGGACACTGGTGGAGTTTGGGGGAAATAGACCTTGACATTTGGGAGTTGTCATTGCTGGGATTTGTAGTTCACGTAGAATCAAAGAGCATTCTGAATCCCAGCATCGATAGAATTGGGCCCAACTTCCCACACAGAACCCCCCTGTCTGTGTCTACTTGCAAGTCAATATTGCATTTTCTGATGGTCTTTGGCAACTCCTCTGACATCCCTTGTGACCCAACCCCAAAGGGTCCCACCCCTAGGTTGAGAAGCACTGATCTACACTGACCATTTATTGGAATTCGAACTTGGCTTCGAAATGCGGCTGCCGATTTTTGCTCTCTTCCTACCTAAGAGAGCAAAAGAAAGCCCTTCATGTGCATCATTGGTTTGTGTCCTCCCATCCGGACCGCAGATCGATTCCAGGATTTCCTATCAAATAATCTACACAGCCTTACAAATGACTCATAGTTAAGAACGGGAGTGAGACAACATGAAGTGAGAGAAATTTGCCCCTCGGAAGTGAAGTCACTTTTGGAAGAGATACCATTGGAAAATGGGGTCTCCACTGAAGCTTTATCTTCAATCCTTGTTTCTACAACAAGCCATTTTTTTTCCAAATCCAATGATCACAGGGACAGAAAGAGAAGGGAAGTCTTCTGAAGAGGGACACAGATAGCAAAACAAACTCCATAGGGATGGTAACCCTTCCCTATTCAATCCAATTTATATATATATATATATACACACACACACACACACACACACATACATACACACACACACACACACACATACATACATACACACATACACACACACACACACACAATCTCTGTGTGTGTATATTTGGCTGGAGTTACACTTAAAAATGCCCCTGTTCTGACTTGCATACAAATTCAACTTAAAAACAAACCTACCAGAACCTATCTGGTTCATTACTTGGAGACTGCATGTACTGGTTTGAAACTGTATTAGATGTTCAGTGTAGATGGGGGCTGGGTAAGGAAGGAAGTGGCACACACACACACCAGGCATGGGAGCTTCTCTTCCTTCTCCTGAGTCCACTCTGCTTGTAGGGCTTGAGAGCACGGGGCATAATCCATGCCAAAATCGAGGAGAACATCAGGGCGAAACTGGCCGGGAAGGAGCCTGCTGATGGCCACAAGGATGTGCTGCAGCTGCTGATGGAGCATACGCAGGGTGACGGGGAGCAGCTCAGCATGCAGGTGAGGCAGGGGACATCCCACACCTGCATTAAGTGGGGGGGGGGGGGTTCTGGGATCCATGATAGGGTCACCATAAGTCAGAAGCTGTTTGAAGACACAGGACCACAACAGTTTCTTCCAGGCATACCTGAGATGGGTGGGATTCCTGCTTTTCCTTGATTCTAAATTGAACAGGAATAGCTTGCATTCCCTCCAGCTCCCCACACTCTTTTGAAGTATTGCATTCTTCTAATGGAGGAAAATCCTACTTAGGGTACACAGGATTTGAGGGAAATGGAGGTAATGTAACAGGTAGTGCTTTCTCCACTATTGACTTTCCATGCCTGAGAAACACTTCACCTAGTATGTGTTTGTATATGTGTGCATGTGTCTCCACAACTGATCCTTAAGTTCCTTCCTCTGAAATGTAGCTCACAACACTAAGCCCCCTTCCATACTGCCATATAATCCAGATTATCAAATCAGATAATCCACATTATCTGCTTAGAACTGGATTATATGAGTCTACACTGCCATTATCTTCTATATAAATAAAAATGTAATGTTCGTTTGTGGGATTAACATAACTCAAAAACCACTGGACGAATGGACACCAAATTTGGACACAATACACCAATCAGGCCAACGAGTGACTATCACTCATAAAAACACTGAAAAATACAGCAGAAGAGACTTAAAAAGCCAAAACAAAATTACATTACAACACATGCGCAAAACCACATACACATAGATAAACACACAAAACACATATACACAGACTGGGCCACAGCAACACATGGCAGGGGACGGCTAGTTATTATATAATCCAGCTGACTTCATTCCGAACTGCATCATCTGACAGTCTAAATGCAACCTCGGTTTAGGTCCCTTCTACGCTGCCATATAATCCAGTTCAAAGCAGATAATTCGGATTTTGTATGGCAGTGTAGAAAGAGCCTTAGTATTTGTTGGTGCTAACCAGGGATGGCCCTGCTTAACATTCAAGATCCGACTGGATCTAGTGCATTCAAGGTATTTAGGCCCTTTCTCCCTACTATAATGTTTTAGAAACTTGACTGTTCTTTTTTTCCCAAATGAGACCAAATTTGCTTCCAATAATAATAATAATAATAATAATAATAATAATAATAATCTTTATACCCTGCCACCATCTCCCCAATGGGGACTCGGAGCGGCTTACCTATGTCAAGCTCAAACAACACATTACATCAAGATAAAACCAAAACATAAACAACAAGCAGCAGCATCGAAATTACATTAAAAAGAACAAAAAGAAAAAACCAATAACAAAATAGCATTACAATAAAAAAAACAAAACAAAACCACAGACATACTTCCAAATCACAGTATCCTTATTGTAACCATTCACTTCTATGTTTTTCCTTATCACTTACTTTCAAAAACATTAGATTTGGCCAACCAATTTAGTACTATTTTAAACGGATTTTAATTTAATTTATTTCAATTTTTTACTTATTATGTAACTGCTATTTTATTTGTGTGTATATGGGTGGCATCGAATTGTTACTGGCTGTAAGCCACCCTGAGTCCCCCTCCAGGGGGTTGAGAAGGTCAGGATACAAATATTTGAAATAAATAAATTTCTCCAGAATCCTTAGAAGCATCTGTGTTTTGAAATGGGACTTTTCTGGATTAAAAAAATCTAGTTTGCTTAGGAGGGGGGCTATTATCAAGTGGTGACCCCCTGTGATGAAGAGCTAAGAGTGGGTTTTAATGGACTGGCAATTTCACCAATCTCTTTTTCCCCCTTACTTTTTTTGAATGCAGGCTGATGTTCATTATATTCTTAAACCTGCATCCTATTGTTTAATCTCAGCTGGAGTGGACAAACAGGGAATGGAAATCAGTGGGTGGTCAAATCCTTTTGGTTTGTCAGGTTTGCTCTAGTTGAGACTAACAATAGCATTCTGGTCCAAGCAGGTAATCTTATGTGTGTCTACTTGCAAGTCAAGTTAGGGAAAAGTCTTCTTCTAGAACACTTCCCCGGCATTTGCTTTGGTAGCTTGTTGTTGCATGTCTACAAGTCATGTTGACCTACAGCAACTCAGGGTGAACTTATCAGGGAGATTTCACAGCAAAATTTGCTCAGACAGTATTTTTTGGCTGTTTGAGCAGCTTTAAGAGTTTGATGAGCAGTATTTTTTCTGGGTTTTTTTAGATACTCAAAAGTTTGGCTTCGGAAGGTTTGGCAGATGCAGAAAAGTAATGAGAGGACCTTATAAGACCTTTATTCTTCACCTCTGTAGTTGAGGCTGCGCACATGAATAAGAACTACGTTTTTTTGCTGGCTTTATTATCTAATGCAATAATATTTTCAAAGGCTTTCACAACTGGAATCACTGAGGTGTTGTGTGGTTTCCAGGCTGCATAGCCACATGCTACTAGCATACGGTTGCTAGAACACTGCCATACTGACCGTAAACCACAAAATACTACAATAATTGTATTGTCAAAGGTTTTCATGGCCGGAATCACTGGGTTGTTGTAGGTTTTTCAGGCTGTGTTCTATTAGGTTGTTGTGAGTTTTCCGGGCTGTATGGCCACATTTTAGAAGCATTATCTCCTGACATTTCGCCTGCATCTATGGCAGGCATCCTCAGAAGTTGTGAGGTCTCACAACCTCAGAGGATGCCTGCCATAGATGCAGGTGAAACATCAGGAGAGAATGCTTCTAGAACATGGCCATACAGCCCGGAAAACTCACAACAACCTAATAATAATAATAATAATCATCATCATCATCATCATCATCATCAAATAATAATAATAATAAACTCACAGCAACCGAGTGATTCCGGCCATGAAAGCCTTCGACAACACATTGAACAACCCACAATAATTGTGTTTGGCATGAATTCATACCATTTTCCAACCTTTCACATAATCAAATGTTGAAAGGATGCAAAATGTTCTAGCTGATGTCCGCTACAGAGAGCAAGAGAATTGAAGATTAGTATCTTCTGAATTTGCTCAGTCTACAGATATACCACTAAATCACTCCTTCCTCTCCAGCATTACCAAATGTGGACTGCATTCCCTCTTCCTGCCAATGTTGGAGTTGATGGTGGTTATGGACCAAATTATGGGCACTCTGGTTGGAAACGCCTGTGAAGTGTGTTTGTTCTTTTCTCTTGCTCACAGGCAGAAAAAATGCCTTTTTGAAACTGATACCTAAACTTGGTCTCTTTATTTTATGCCTGCTACCCTGTATCTCTCTCACGTGTATGGCATGCTACCAATTTCTCGGTAAATACTACACTAAAATATTACAAATTTGACAAATATTCTGTTCTCGGTTTGAAAGTGTTATTTCCTGTTTAATTGTGCAGTACCTACTTTGAAAGTAGTTGTTAATCTCCAGAAACTTTGCTTTTGTCACAAACTATGTTGAACTAGGCGAGATACTATCGATATTCATTGAAAAACTATAGCAAAATGTGCTGCAGGATGTCTCAAGTTTTTGCAGTTTATTAAACCTTTTCCATGTTTTCATGATAGAACTAATTAGGAAACGACATTTATAACCTGGAAACCAAAATCATGTTACATAGTGTTGTTGTTGTTGTTGTTGTTGTTGTTGTTGTTGTTGTTGTTGTGTGCCTTCAAGTAGTTTCCAAGGTATGGCAACCCTAAGGCAAAGTCATGGGTCTTCTGGGCACAATGTAGGTCAGAGGAGTTTGCCATTGTTTGCCTTTCAGCTTGAGCGAATATAACTTGCTCAAAGTCATCCATGGCTAAGTGGGGATTGATTCCACAAGATAATGAATTTTGAAGGTAGGCAATTGAGACATTAAGTGAGGGGGTACTAAGATGTTGCAAGGGGATGTAGTTCAGTGGTAAAGCACATGCTTTGCATGCTTGCGGCCCTGGGTTTGATCCCCAGCATCTTTATCTTAGGAAGCCCCCAGTGGTGCAGCAGGTTAAATTGGCTGGTTTTGTCAAATTTTCTGGTATTTTAGCTACACTGTATTGTTTTGGTAGTGGAAGAAGTCTATGTGGTGACAACATGAATTACTGCACTGGGTGACACCAACCCCAGCAATGCATTTTTGGTTTCTCCCATCTGTTCTTCAATTAACAATGCATGTATTGAGGTGTGAAGTTAGTGCAGGAAATAAGTGGCAATTTAAGAGGAAGGACTACAGCAAAGTGAATGTGTATTGTGTGTTTTATCGGAGTCTGTTGGGAAACAGGAGGCTATGGAAAGACTTGGAAGACAACAGACATTGCGGAAGAAACAAACTAGAGAGCACTCAATTGACCGCAAAAAGAGATGACAAGTCTCCAAAGTGCTCAATAGTCTTACTCTAAATTCCCAATACATTTCAGCAATCTCTCACTCTCAATGGATTTCATCAGGGGCAAGGTGAAATCTGACTGCAGAAAGTTCCAAGGTCTAACTTATTTCTGTAGTTAGAATTTGTATTGCCATACACACACATACATATATACATGAGGGTTGAATGAAAAGTAATGCCTCCACCTTTGTTACTTGGGTTTGGAAGGGAATATTTTAATAAATCAAATGCAGAAATAACCCTTAGAATGTGCTCTTTAACTTGTTTGAAATTTCTCTCTGAGTGATACGACGATTGTCCTGAATCAGTCTGTCAACCTTTTGCTTGTGAAACTTTGTGGTTGCTGTCACAGGATGTCCAACTCTTTGTTTGTCACGCAAGTCATATGTTCCCACCTCAACATCTTTAAACTTACTCACCCAATGACGCACAGTACTCACATCAACACAATAATCATAAACAGCTTGCATTATCTGATGAATCTCCTTTGGGATGATGCCTTCTGTTGTCAAGAATTCAATGACTGTACGTTGCTTAAATCACATTGACTGACAGTCTGTGCAGAGTTCCATACTTTGCACTTTAACAACACAACCGTTTAATGCTAAGGCTTCCTGCCAAAATGAAACTGTATAGGAGAGTCTACCGAACAAGCCAGTACCTGCCGCATACCAGTACTGCCATCTGTTGCGCTACGAAGGTGGAGGCATTACTTTTCATTCAAGCCTTGTATATATTGAACTATACATAGGGCAAAATACATTTAGACTTTTCCAGCATAGAACAGCCATATTGTGAACACTGGAGGTGTGTCTCCTTTTTCCCTGTGGACAACAGGCACTGCAGACTGTCAGAATATTGGGCAGAAGAATGTGGAAAATTGTTCTGCAAGAGAAAGCACCAAGATAGGCATTTCCAAGATTAATGTGGTCTTCTAGATCATATTCACCTGCGGCTCCCAGTATTCTTTAGTATTATTTATGCTACCTAGATTTACAATTCAATTGTATCTTAAAGATCAGCTATTTCCACCTGATTGGTTGCTGCAGTCCATAATATTTGTGTAGGTATGACATTTGGAGTTTGATTTCCCCCTTGGAGTTATGAAAGATTACAGTGCAATGGAAGTGAGTGTGTGACTGGACTGTAACTTGGAGCAGTGATGTGACTACTCACATGGCCATGGAGCTCAAAGGGTCAATGGGTCAGTTACTTTTTCTTAGCCCAACCTACTCTGCAGTGTTACTGTGAAGATAAAATATGGAGGAGGAGAGCCATGAATGCTATTGAAGAGAAGGCAGGATATATGAGGCCTGAAACTATTTTCCCCTCTTCTCCCTCTCTCTAAAGGAGCTGAAAGAATCTGCAACAGAGCTGCTTTTTGGTGGGCATGAGACCACAGCCAGTGCTGCAACATCCTTGATTATCTTTCTGGGCCTTCATCATGAAGTGTTACAAAAAGTGAGAAAGGAATTGCAAGAGAAGGTAAGTGATCTCTCAGAACACCATGAGCTGAGCACATTTAAAATGTTATAAATAACTAGACAGAATGATGAGCAAATACTGTTGGAGGAAGTCTCCACTGGGGATGTTTATCTTTCTAGAGCAGTGGTTCTTAACCTGTGGGTCCCCAGGTGTTTTGGCCTGCAACTCCCAGAAATCCCAGCCAGTTGTTAGGATTTCTGGGAGTTGAAGGCCAAAACATCTGGGGACTCACAGGTTGAGAACCACTGGCCTAGAGTTTAAACTCTTTTCAACTCTGGTGATTGAGGTCCTCCACCAGTACTAAAGGAGTATAGACTATAGATCTTACCACTTGATCCCACTAAAGAAAAAATCCATTTAAAATCCGGTTTCTGCCTCCTGCAGAATTCTGGGGTTTGTAGTTTAGTGAGTCTGTTAAAGGCTCCCTCAGACAAAGGACTTTATCACATTGAGATACTTAAGCTGGGGGATAGCGGGGAAATCTGGGGCAGCAAGGCAAATCCATCGAGCAGCATGGAAAACCATCCTCAAGCACCTCACATTGACCCCTTCCCATCACACATGAGAAGCCATCACTGCCCGGCCTCCCCCCGTGTTGTCCCTGGCTTAACTAATGAGAACACAGGTAGCCACCAATGTTCTCAGGGCTCTGTCCTAGGAATCTTCCAGGATGGAACCAGGACAGAGTCCTGCCAAAAGTAGCCCTGCATCATGTGATGGGCTCTGGTGGGCTCCATCTTGGAAGTGTAGTAGACTATCCGTATTCTCAGGGCTCTGTCCTACTACACTACCTGTATTCTCATTAGTTAAGCCAGGGACACTCAGGGGGGAGTCCTGACCCCATGTGATGAGGTCCTAAATATTTGTCCCAACTGAAGTAAACCCATTGAATGAAAACAATTTGATTATCCGAGACCTATCTGAGTTCGATCGATTGAATGGGCATGCCTGCTTTAGGACTAAGAACTGGATTTAATCCCTAATATTTAGCGGATCTAAAATCTATTAGAATCAAAGTAACAGATTTGAAGTACTTTTGTTTGGTTTTTAGAAAAGGGGGCAATGAAATGGTCAATATTTTTGTGTTTAATGCAATGTAATTTCCGAAGAAGGATTCTTTAAAAGGAATATCTGTCCTTGCACTTGTGTGGTTTCTATTTCAGTGTCTATGACACTGACTTGAAAGCAGTGTGCTTTTTCTAGTTTAAATATTTTATTTTCCAGGCTATTTGACGATCGCATCTCCTCTTACAAACCAGCCCAGGGACTGTGGTCATTGGAGAAGGCCCTGCTCTTGCTCCCACCCCCATCTCAAGCACGGCTGGTGGGAACTAGAGTGAGGGCCTTCTCAATGGTCACTCTCCACCTCTGGAACTCCCTCCCTAAAGAAATAAAACCACCCCTCCCTCCTCTCCTTCAGAAAACAACTGAATACCTACTTTTGCTCACTAGCGTGGATAGGAGGAGGATTAGATGGTTGAGAGATCACTGCCGGGCCTCTGGTTGAGAATTATTTGTATTTGTGCTTTCGTGGTCCACTCCAGCCCAATGACCTCATTTGACTACATAACCAACCCATACCATTTTGTGAACCCTTGCTGGCTGTTGTACACTAATGTGAATGTTTTGTTTAGATTTATACTATTATAGAATTTTGTCTGATTATGTGTAGTTTAATTTATTGATGTCAGGTTTAATTTACTGATGTTAGGTCTTAATGTGATGTTAGGCTTTAATGTTACTTTATATGTGGAGGTTTTCTGGGATTTTATGTTAGTATCATGTGTGTTATGTAGGCATTGGATGTTTGCCATTGTTATGCTGGAATCCGCCAGGAGTCCCCTCAGAGAGATAGGGCAGAATACATATAAAGTTGTTGTTGTTGTTATTATTTTACTGACACAAAAACACAGTATGTCACAGCAAACGAGATATATATGCTGGATTTTGTATCATAAAACCACAAGTCGAACACTTCCCAAGCGTCTAGGACTGTGTGATTTTTTATTATTATTATTATTATTATTATTATTATTATTATTATTATTATTTCATCTGCACACTTCCTCAGAGTGTATGGACTCAATCAGTACTTTTCTCTCTCAATCTAATAGCAACAGTAATATGGAGACTTCTCTAACCCAGGTGTTATGCTTCCTGGTGTATACATTTCCTCCGCAAATAACACATAGGTGATTGAGTCTCTTGGGCATCTTCAAAGATGGCCAGCTATATGGGCGGAAATGTTTACATTGAACCTGTTGCAATTTGAGAGCACCCACAAAGATGGTAGCCACTCAACTGGCAGAAAGGGCATTGTAAAGTAGGAATTGGTAAGCAAGTCAGGTGGGCCCTAGTATTCTTGTCCCTTTGCAGGAAAAATAAACTGGAGTAGAATTCACTCCAACAGACATTGGAGGACTAGGTCTGGGAGGCCACTGTTACCTAAATGTTTCACTACAAGTCCTTTATATTGATATGTTATGTTTTATTTCTAGGGATTGCTAAGCAAACAGAGCCAAGAGAAGCCTTTGGAAATGGAGGTCTTGGAACAACTGAAATATACCGGCTGTGTGGTCAAAGAGACTCTGCGTCTGAGCCCACCTGTGCCAGGAGGATTCAGGGTGGCCCTCAAGACCTTTGAACTAAATGTAAGCAGGAGAAACCAGTTTTGGAAAAAGAGTAGTCCCTTTAACCAGGAAAATACGAGATAATAATTCATATGATCATTCCAAGTGTACAGTTTCATTCGGTACAGTCTTAATAATGGAGAAATAGCACCTGTTGGACACTGCATTCTTTGACAGGCTTTACATTTTTTTTTCTGCTATGTGTTACAGCTAACAATAACCCTTTTCTTAAAAATTTTCACACAATGAAACTATATTAAACATCAGCAAATACTTAATGATCTGACACCCAGGAACTTCACCAAGACAGGAACAACAACAACAATAAACTTTATTTATACCCCACCACCATCTCCCCAAAGGGGACTCGGGTTGTCTAACAGAAGGCCAAACCCAAAAATAATACAGCAAAATGAGATACAAAATAACAGAAAAATTACATCACAACAAAATACATAAAGTAACAAAATAAAATAAACTACTCCTTTGTGAGAACCTCCTTGCAGATAGGCTTCTTCCATCATACTCTGAAAACCTCACAATTTCATAAGGGTGCAACAACTGCATACACACACCACATTCATTCCACCTTTTATCATAAGGACTGTCTCAAATCCTGTACCATATTCAGATATAACCTTCTGTTATGCTTATAGATACCATTTTAAGATTATTGTGGAAAGAGGTATTTAGTACCTCCTTTGCAAAATGCAACCCTTAAAACGTGCACTTCTTGTGGCTGTTTAGTATCTGAGGGAGTGGGGAATACCCAGGCGGCCTTTAGCTGCATTTTTATGTCCAGATGCACAAAGGAGATAGGTTCCTTCTGGAAGTCATGTCCAGGCTGACAAAGGCTTATAGGAACTGGGGTCTAGGGTTTCCCACCTGTCTTCTAAAGGGCTCCCCCACTATGCTTGGGGCTCAACACATCCCTGGGGTAAATCCATAGGACAGGTGCTACTGTTTCCTTATTGATCTTCCATAATGTATCAAGGGGCTAGATGAGAGGTGTAATTCCCTCTTACTCTCAGTAGGAAACTCACCACTGAGGATGATAATGCTAGTGACATTTGATTGTTTATCACAGGGGTCCTCAAACTTTTTAAACAGAGGGGCAAGTCACAGTCCGTCAAACTGTTGGGAAGGCTGGATTATAATTTGAAAAAAATATGAATGAATTCCTATACACACTGCACATATCTTATTTGTAGTACAAAACCACTTAAAAACAATACAAAAATTAAAATGAAGAACAATTTTAACAAATATAAACTTATTAGTTTTTCAATGGGAAGTGTGGACCTGTTTTTGGCTGATGAAATAGGATTGTTGTTGTTGTGTGCTTTCAAGTCGTTTCAGACTTAGGTTGACCCTGAGTGAGGGCCGGGTAAATGACCTTGGAGGGCCGTATCCGGTCCATGGGCCTTAGTTTGAGGACCCCTGGTTTATCATATATATCAATAGCAGTTTAAGACTTCATCACATGGGCAAAATCGCCTGTCCTATGACAGTTCCACCTCAATTCAGGCACGGAGCTGCTGGTCCCATCACACAATGTAGATCTACTTCTGGCAGGGCTCAATTTATTTATTTATTTTATTTATTTGGAGTGCTTCTACCCCGCCCTTCTCAACCCCCTGGGGGGGACTCAGGGCGGCTTACAAAAGGCAGAATTCGATGCCCAATAGTTCACTTAATACAATATACAAAATACAATATAACGACAACAGTTATAACTAGTTAAAACAATCAAATTAATACAATAGCAGCAATAAAATCATCTTGTGGTCAACGTTCACCAATTCATAAATCCATAATCCATCCAGCATTGTCATTGTCCTTTCCTACTCTGGTTCTCAAGGGCCTAAAGTGAGGTCAAACTGTCCTAAGAGGCACTAGCAAGAACACAGGAGGCTTCCTGTGTTCCATAGAGAAGAATGGATGGAAGCTGGACAGTGTGGGATGAGATACAGGACGATGTGGGCAATGTGGGGCACGGAACACCGATTTCCCAGTTCCCCCCACCGGATTCTCCATGATTTATAGCGAATCCCCCCACTATTACCCACAAGTTAGACCTCTGGTTGCTAGTCTGCACATAAGCACACTAAGAGGAATATATAGAGGTTTTTTTAGAAGTACAGAGGAAGTCTCTCTCCCTGTTAGACCGGGGAAGGTCCCCACTCTGTCCTGTGAGGACTCCACTTTGCTGCAGAAAGCATAGAAGAGGATAGAAAATGAAATATTTTGTTGCAGGCTTCACTTGGGCTAGGAGTGAGAAAATGTGCATACACAGGACATAAATCAATCAATAAAAATAACTAATGTATGAGCAGGAAAAGGCAAAAACCAAATTACAGGTGAAATGAGGCTATCAAGCTACAGCCCTGGGTTTGCAAGACTTGAGCAGACCTGGGGCTCCTGGAGTTCCCTCCATTTGTAGGGTTATCATACACTAGCCTGCCTGGGCCCTTCCATATTCTGTTAGATTCCAAATCCCAGCAGTCATAACTGAGGATACCCATGATTGGGTATAATGTTGCCTAGTATCATCTGGCTCACTGATTAAATCTTCTTTTTTCCATCTTTGGACACATCATTCTTATAATAGTTCTGACAACTGTTGTCATCTCAGGCATACTTGGAAAGATTTTATGCTTGCAATATATGTGTTGGGGAGGAAATGGCTGGGTACACAACACAAGGACATTGTCCTGGAGCCTGTGTAGTGGTTTGAGTGCTGAATGAATACTCTGGTAGACAAGGTAGTCTGGATGAATACTCTGAGAGACTCCTCTTTAGACGCATACATCTAATGAAGTGTTTCTCAACCTTGATAGTGCTGTGACCCCTTAATACAGTTCCTCATGTGGTGACTCCCAACCGTAACATTATTTTTGTAGCTACTTCATAACTCCATTTTTGCTACTGTTATGTAAATATCTGATATGCAGGATGTATTTTCATTCACTGACCCCAAATTTTGGCACAAATACCCGATATACCCCAATTTTAATACTGGTAGGGTTGGGGGGGGTGTTTTTTGTCATTTGGGAGTTGAAGTTGCTGGGATTTATAGTTCACCCACAATCAAAAAGCATTTTGAACCCCACCAGCAATGGAATTGAACAAAACTTGGCACACAGAACTCCCCTGACCAACAGAAAATACTGGAAAGGTTTGACGGGCATTGACTTGTGAGTTTTGGAGTTGTAGTTCACCTACATCCAGAGAGCACTATGAACTCAAACAATGATAGATCTGGACCAAACTTGGGATGAATATTAATTATGCCCAAATGTGAACACTGGTGGAGTTTGGGGGGAATAGACCTAGACATTTGGGGGTTGTATTTGCTGGGATTTATAGTTCACCTAGAGTCAAAGAGCATTCTGAACCCAACCTATAATATAATTGGACCAAACTTCCCCCACAGAACCCTCATGACCAACAGAAAATACTGTTTTTTTCTGATTATCTTTGGTGACCCCACTTGACACCCCTTCATGACCCCTTCAGGTTGAGAAACACTGATCTAATGGGTGGTTTGAAGTAAGTTATATTCTCCCAGCCTAAGCAGAGGGCAATGGCAAACCATCTCTGAAAAATTCTTCATAAGTAAAATCTGTGATAGGGCTGAGAAAAGTTAACTATAAGGCACACAACAAACAACATATGAGGTAAACCTCTTTACCTCTTTTGTGTTATTATTCCTCTTTTGTTTTGTTTCTTATAGGGATACCAGATTCCTAAAGGCTGGAATGTTATTTACAGTATTTCTGACACCCATGAAGTTGCCGAGCTGTTCACCGACAAAGATGAATTCAATCCCGATCGCTTCATGTCTCCTTTCCCGGAGGATGTCTCACGATTCAGTTTCATTCCCTTTGGAGGCGGCTTGAGAAGCTGCGTGGGCAAAGAGTTTGCTAAAATTCTCCTCAAAATCTTTACTGTTGAATTGGCCCGGAATTGTGACTGGCAACTTCTAAATGGACCACCAACAATGAAGACAGGCCCTACCGTGTATCCTGAGGACAATCTGCCTACAAAATTCACAAGTTTTAATGGTCAGGTCTAACAAATTCAGTTTAAATCATGCACAATGGCTTTTTATAGTGCCCTAAATCCAATATTATATATTTAACTTTATGAATGTGTGATAGATATTTATGTGTTTTTCTAAGAATATTTTAAAGCTATTTCATATATAAACTTTGGTGTGTGTGTTTTTTTTAAAGTAAGCACTATAATTATGGGTCCTTGGGATTCATAGTTGGATAATTTTATTTCTATAGAAATAAAGTGTCCTACCATTTAAGAAGCATTCTCAAACTTTGTTTCCTTTATTTTGAAAGCATTTCAAAATTGTGTGGATTACACTTGTATCACAGCACACGATGACAAGTAAAAGTAAAAACTTGAAGACAATGAATTTAAGTGCACATGGTGGAAAAAAGTGATGTGGCTTATGTAAAAATAAATCTGATGCACAAATTGTTTATGGTTGCTTATGTTTGTGGAAAATACAATTCAGTGCCAAAGTCCTGTTGTTAGCTATCGATCAAAATAGGTTTGTGCTGGTGGTGTTATAACGGCATGACCAATTTCTATTTTCTTTAGACCAGAAAGGGACAACCTGGTGTCCTCCAGATGTTTTGGATGACAACTTCTTTATTTATTTAGTACATTTCTATACTGCCTGGGAAGATGTGAACTCAACGATGGACAGGGTATAGGGATTTTATCTTTGAAGATCCCCATCGCTATCACCAATTGCGAGGAGGTGCTTGTGTGTTGCTGAGGTTGGCAACGGCAGGCCCTATTAATGGAGGTATTTTACCTCAGGCACTTTTTAATCCCACCGCTGCCACCAATTGTACAGATGTGGATGTTATGGAGGGAATTTACCTCAGGCCTCAATTGTGTAGAAGAGTATATTATGGAGGAGGCCAATTATTATTAGTAAATTAAGGTAACTGCCACCAACGTGAGGTATTTGAGGTACCACCGATGAGATCTGGCTCTACAGACGCAGATTAGTTGAGATGAGACGGTTTTCAACAAAAGATAACAAGTTTATTGTGTACAAAGCTTATGGTTGCAGGCTGTTAAATAACTTATGGAACTTTGAATATCACGTGGTTTATAATACAGTCCACTCTTCCAGATAACACAGCTTGTGGCTAACTTTCACTGAGGTGAAGCTCTCTAGTGAACAATGTTTCACTACTATAAATAGCCTTTCAATTTGATCTTCCCTCGATCAAATCTCTGATCTCTAGTCCTTCCTTAACTAGGGATCTTAACTAGGCTTCCTTTAGTCTTCTTTGACTAAAGAATCTGGCCAGGTTTCTTTCTTCAGCCCTCCTAGACTGATAAAACACCAGCCGCTCACACACAAGTCTCTCTCTCAGGCCTTTCCAAGCCTCACTCTCAGGCCTTTTTAAAAAACGCACATAACTTTTCCTGCTTGGTTCCGCCCACTTCTCCCTCTCATGAGCTAGCCAGCCTCGTCTCCTTGGCAACGCTCACTGTGGATTCAAACCGGATGACTCCAGTTTTAGCTACTATTACAAACACAAATACATACTCTAACAGTTAAACACAAACATAATAACAATGACTTCTGCACACCGCCCCTCTCAGCCTTCCGGCAACTCGAGGCAGTTTACAAGGCAAGAGTTCAATGCCACCCAATTACAATATACAATATAAAAAACATCAGCAACAATAAAATCAAACATTATAATGAAACATACTTCAATCGATAATCATTAAAACAATGTCCAGTTCCGCCATATAGTTATTTCATTATTATATTCGTTACTCCGTATTTTCAAATGCTCACTCAAATAGCCATGTCTTAAGATTCTTCTGGAATGATTTGTGCCAAATTAATGCAGGATTGCCCAGAACGTCATCTGGACAGCCCCCTTTTTTCCGCAATAAAGGGGCTGTTTGGACAGGCCCTATGATATCCTTGCCCCATTGTTTCAGGCAGTTATCTTCTTTAACTAAAACACTGGTATGCATTTAAGAGATTTTTAAATGAGGAAAAGGAAAGAATGATAGGAGAGCATCCAGCATTATGAATAAGAGGAGGAAAAGATACTAAAATAAACCTTGGTTTTTGATCTTTTTTTGGGACTGTCTCTTTCCTTATGTGCTCCCATGATGTGGATCTAAGAAGACCAAATTTAGGGTCTCTAACAGAACCTTTCTGAGCCCTAATGTGTACCTATCAGCACTTCCCATGAACCATTCTACTCAGAATTAAAAATATGGTGCTTGGGCCATATTGTTCCTACACTCACATTGTCTAAAATACCATGCTGGTACTTTGAGGGAAAAAGCAATGACCTACTTGGATTCGTGTATTACCCTAAAGTGAGAGGCTGCTCCATGTTAAATCTGTAGCCTTTTTCAAAATGAAAAGTTTCTTCATGAAGAAGACTGATAGCCTGGCAGCATACGCAGATGCTACCCTTCAAGTGACTGCTGCACTCCTCCTCTGTTTCTGCTGACCTTTATGCTCAAGTAATGGGTCATGGAAAGTACTCTCTTTCCAGCCCCCCTCCCTTGACCTTTTGATGGAAAGTACCTTCTTGTACCTGCAGACTCTGTGCTTAACCACAACCTTTGGCTTAACCACAACACAACTTCCTATGTGAGTTTGAACTTTGTATGACCTCTACATGTCAGACCTTGTTTCTTAAAAACATTTTCTTCCGTGTTGCTCCTTTTCTACAGAGAAAGGATATATTTCTCTTTTGCTGTTAATTTCATTCAAAGCCCCTTGCTTAGCATTTGCAAATTTCACTCACCACCCTTACAGTTCCTTTTGGGGGGCTATGGGGAAGCCAGTATGTGTGTATGTAATGAACAGTATTTCGACACTAGGTTTCTAGTCCCCACTGACACATAAAACTGAGTGGGGCCATATAAAATCCAGATTATCTTTGAACTGGATTATATGTCAGGGTAGACTCCTATACTTCAGTTCAAATCAGATAATCTGGATTATTTGTTTTGATAACATGGATTATATGGCAGTGTAGATCCAGCCTGGGTGTTATTGAGAGATCTAACTTTTTCGGCTGACCCCTCTTAAGAGACCTATTGTAAATATAAAGGCGGAGGGAGGTGAATCATGTTTACTTCAGCATATTGGAGGAAGTGTGGGGTTTAAAGGGAATACATCAACAAGAAAATCTGGCTATGCATGGACGTGTATTCTGTTTTAATAGGGCAGACTCTGATGATTCCGGTTTTGCTCCTTGGTTATGAAGTCAATTAAAGGAATCTCTTAAACTCAGTCTGAAAATGCTCATCACTACACAAGCACAGTCTTCTGGTGCTGTTGGATTACAACTGCTACTATCCCCAGTGATTATGACCCACCATTACCTCTACTAAGTTAGTTTGCAGGTGTAATTGATTCCCCCATCCCTCTGCAAGACTCTTCTAAGGAAATGCACAAATAGACCATGATGGATAACATGGCCTGGGAATGACCCTCTGGACCTACTCTAACCTTTAAAAACTTCTGTTTGGTCACATTATTCTCCTCTGATCTTGGAGAGCCGCAGTTTGAGAACCCGTGGCCTACACTAAGCTAACTAAACTGTTCCTCATTGAGGACTTGAGGTTTGAGCAGTGTGGGGTTGAATTCCAACAACCGTCACTAATGTTTGTTTTTTGGTTATTAATGATTTTGCATCATGAGAATTTTTGTCAAAACATGTACTTCCAGTCTGGAATACTAGTCAGTTACAAAATACCCTTTCCCAATGTCTCACAACCTCTGAGGATGCTTGCCATAGATGCAGGCGAAATGTCAGGAGAGAATGCCTCTAGAACATGGCCACATAGCCCGAAAAAACCTACAACAACCCAGTGATTCTGGCCATGAAAGCCTTCGACAATACTGTGAACATATTGTTACCTTTCTTTTATAACATATGTGTCCATGCAGTGACAAATATGTGGGACAATAAATAGCAACCTTTCTCTTGAGTATCGAAATGTGAAGGTTGGTAAATGTGTATAAGCAGAATAAGCAGAAGCTTTACCACAGGATTTAAACCAAGGTATATCCTGCTGTATAATAAAATGTCACTCAGGCTTGTGAAACAAATAACAAACAGTATCTTTACTTTAGTTCAAAAGTTCAAACATAGTAACAATGTATACATCAGTTTCTTTGAATACAGGCAGAGAACAGAGGAATAAAACAGCCCTTTTAAAATAGTCTTTGAAATAAGCCTCATGCCTTAAAATGAGCAGTCCTTAAGATAGTGAGAACAAAAGGCAGAATGACAGTTAGAACCGTTGGCCTCAGCAGCTTGCCAGTGGCAGCAGCCAATCAGAACCCTGGCCCCTGGCATACTCAGCCAATCGGCTGTTGACACATCTCTCTCCAGTTAACCCACCATATCATGGCATTCTTTTTCAAATCCTAACGAGAAACATTTCATTAGCAACAGCATCCTAATAAGCAGAAGCTTTACCATAGTATTTAAACCATGGTATATCCTGCTGTATAATAAAATGTCACTCAGGCTTGTGAAACAAATAACAGTATCTTTAGTTCAAAAGTTCAAACATAGTAACAATGTATACATCAGTTTCTTTGAATACAGGCAGAGAACAGAGGAATAAAATAGCCCTTTTTAAATAGTCTTTGAAATAAGCCTCATGCCTTAAAATGATCAATCCTTAAGATAGCTGGCAGTCAGCAATACCTATTCACTGTATAAAGTGAGAACAAAAGGCAAAATGACAGTTAGAACCATTGGCCTCAGCAGCTAGTCAGAGGCAGAAGCCAATCAGAACCTGGGCACCTGGCACACTCAGCCAATTGACTGCTGACACATCTCTCTCCAGTTAACCCACCATATCAACCAGATACAGTGAAGACATCTGCCCTTGCGCTATGCTACTCTGCTGCTGAGTATGCATGCCCAGTTTGGAACACATCTCACTATGCTAAAACAGTGGATGTGGCTCTTAATTAGACATGCTGCATTATCACGGGGTGTCTGCGCCCTACACCACTGGAGAAATTACACTGTTTAGCTGGTATTGCACCACCCGACAACCACTGGCGAGTGGCAACCAGTAGTGAAAGGACCAAGGCAGTGACATCTCCGGCCCATCCCCTGTTTGGGTATCAGCCAGCACGGCAATGACTTAAATCAATAAATAGTTTCCTAAGATCTACAGAGACACTTGCTGGAACACCTCAGCAAATGAGAGTCCAAAAGTGGCAGGCTCAAACCCAGAACCTCAATCAATAGCTGATACCAAATGAGAGGCTCCCCCCTGGGCACACAGAAGACTGGGCAACTTGGCTGAACAGACTGCGCTCTGGCACAAGATGCAGAGCCAACCTTAAGAAATGGGGCTACAAAGTGGAGTCCACGACATGTGAGTGTGGAGAAGAGCAAACCACAGACCACCTACTGTGATGCAACCTGAGCCCTGCCACATGCACAATGGAGGACCTTCTTGCGGCAAAACCAGAGGCACTCCAAGTGGCCAGCTACTGGTCAAAGGACATTTAATAGAATACCAAATCTGCAAACTTTGTGTTTTGTTAGTTAGTTAGTTAGTTTTTAATGCAATACAACTGTTTTGGTTCGCTCCTGACACGATAAATAAATAAATGGCATTCTTTTTTAAATCCTAACAAGAAAGACGTTTCATTAGCAACGTATCCTAAACCCCTGGAATCTACTAAATGCAGAAGTCTTTGCATTTATACCAAGCGAACCTTTTTCACAACTCTGGTGATCAAAATTTCAACCATGGAAATCCACTGGGTGACTTTGGGCAAGTCACACTCTCTAAGCCTCAGAGGAGAGTCAAGGCAAAAACTCTCTCTGAACAAATCTTGCCAAGAAAACCCCCTGATAAGTTCATCCTAGGGTCACTGAAAGTCCGAAGTGACTTGAAGGCACATAGCAACAAACCCCGTGCAACAACGATTTAAAACACTTTTGACTTGATTCCAAATGTGTTTGTGTATACCAGTGTCCCAGACTGATTCAGCCCACTTTCCATATTTGGTGAGGCAGGCGCCAGCCAACCAGCCGCAATAAACGTGTTTATCTTCAAAATGGCACAGGACTCTTTGTAGTCAACAATCTAATACGGCTATCTTGTCCAAATGGATCTGCTAAATACATCACAGAAGCTGATTGTACCACTCTGTCCTACTTAGGAAAGTTTAAGAATTTGAATTTAATCACAAATACATTTCTGTGTCGTGTTTTAAAGAACGATGGTGATTTCTTACCTGTAGATGATTGTACTTCAGTAGATGCAGTAATTCCCGGTTGTAAAGTGCTTTGGGATTAGCGGCATTGCTGTAAAGGCAGAGATGATACATTCCACAGCTCTCTAAAAGACGGCTAGGATAGGAAAAATATCCATCAATTAGGGCAGTGGTACTTAACTTTCTGGCCGTGACCCCTTTAATACAGATCCTCATGTTGTGATGACCCCCAACTATAAAATTATGTTCGTTGCTACTTCATAATTGTAATTTTGCTACTGTTATGAATGGTCATATAAATATCTGATATGCAGGATGTATTTTCATTCACTGGACCAAATTTGGCACAAAAACCTAATACACCCAAATTTAAATACAGGTTGTGGGGGGATTAATTTTGTCATTTGGGAGTTGTAGTGGCTGGGATTTATAGTTCACCTACAATCAAAGAGCATTCTGAACTCCACCAACGATGGAATTAGACCAAATTTGACATATGACCAATAAAAAATACTGGAAGGGTTTGGTGGGCATTGACCTTGAGTTTTGGAGCTGTAGTTCACCTACATCCAGAGAGCACTGTGGACTCAAACAATGATGGATCTGGACCAAACTTGGCACGAATATGCAATATGCCCAAATGTGAACACTGGTGGAATTTAGGGAAAATAGACCTTGACATTTGGGAGTTATAGTTGCTGGGATTGATAGTTCACTTACAATCAAAGAGCATTCTGAACTCCACCAACAATGGAATTGTACCAAATTTGGCACATGACCAAGAGAAAATACTGGAAAGGTTTAGTGGGCATTGACCTTGAGTTTTGGAGTTGTAGTTCACCTATATCCAGAGAGCACTGTGGACTCAAACAATGATGGATCTGGACCAAACTTGGCATGAATACTCAATATCCCAAATGTGAACACTGGTGGAGTTTGGGGAAAATAGACCTTGACATATAGTTACAGGAATTTATAGCTCACCTACAGTCAAAGAGCATTCTGAACCTCACCAGTTATAGCATTGGGTCAAACTTCCTACACAGAACCCCAATGACCAACAGAAAATACTGTATTTTCTGATAGTCTTTAGCGACCCCTCTGACACACCCTTACGACCCCCCCAGGGGTCCTGACTCCCAAATTGAGACACGCTGAAGTAGGGAGAGAAGCTTTATTGTTAGTTGAGTTTTGCTCCAGTCCTAAACATCTTTCTCCACCCCTCTTATACATGAAATGAAAGAAAGGCCCACCAGGCATCAATGTGATGGATGAGGGATAAAAGAGGAAAGGTAAATGTCACCAAGCTTAGGAAAGATTCCTCTTCATGACTGGCATATTCAATGAGTTTAATAAAATCTGTGTGAAAAATGATGGCTTGGAGAGCTGTATGAATTATGCAGCCTTCATCATGATATGGAAATGAACGTAACATCGCAAGTCAGGCAGAGATAAAATATTTAGCAAACCTGTTTGCATACCAAGACTCAAGTGCCTAATGATCAGTGTTTAATTACTTCCCAATGATTATATTTCAGAGGTGGCTGACAGTAGAAGAAAGATATCCCTGTAGGGCAACCCAAAGCTCAGCTCTAACAGATGTTTGTCACATACGTTAAAAAAAGTGGCTAATGCCAATAAGGATCATGAAAAATATACAATGCTACATCCTCATTTATCTGAAGAGCCTGAGAAGTTACACAAGTTTCAGAAACTGCAAAGTTAATCAAGGGCAATGTTAATGTGAATGGCACACAAGTATAAGCAGGTTTGGGGAATAATCACAACTGAGCAAGAAAAGAAATGATTTAATCTAGACTAGCATTTCTCAAGCTGGGGGTCGGGACCCCTGGGAGGGTTGTGAGATGTCAGAGGGGTCACCAAAGACCATCAGAAAATGCAGTATTTTCTGTTGGTCGTGAGGGTTCCATGGGGAAGTTTGGCCCAATTCTATCATTGGTGGGGTTCAGAATGCTCTTTGATTGTAGGTGAAATATAAATCCCTGCAAGTACAACTCCCAAATGTCAAGGTCTATTTCCCCCCAAACTCCACCAGTGTTCACATTTGGGCATATTGAGTATCTATGTCAAGTTTGGTCCAGATCCATCATTGCTTGAGTCCACAGTGCTCTCTGGATGTAGGTGAACTACAAATCCAAAACTCAAGGTCAATGCCCACCAAACCCTTCCATCCCTAGCACATCCTGTGTGGGGAATTCAGGGCTATGCATCAGAGGCAGGAGCAGACAGCTTTCGCTGGTAACAATGACCCTGATACTGATGTTTTCACTCCAATGGAAGCTGCTTTGTGTCTGCTTAGTTCATTGCCCATTGTCAGAAAGAAGATTGGTGTTTCATTTGGGACTTTAATTTGTGTCTGGATTAAGACTTCCTTGTCTTCTTTTGTACTTTTCAATTGCATTTGCTTATCCTTTGTGTTTGCTGAAGTAAAGCATTTTTCTTTTACTTTCAACATTGTCTAAAAAGGCTGTTTTTGGAGGGCAACTCAGGACATCAACTACGGTACATCCATCAGATCCGTTTTTGAATTGCAAATCAACAAAGTGGTCAAATCCAGTAGTTTCATAGTTTTACTCTAGTTGAGACTAGAGTCTAGTTCAGATAACACTTGTGCAACTTTTCTCCACACCCCTGAACTGAATATGTCCTTTACACCTCCATTACAAAAGACTCCAAAAGACTCTTTGTTGTCCAAAGAGTATTAAACAGGCTGTTTAAATATGCCTCAGTGTCAGAGCAACTTCCCACTTCAACCAAGACACTTTGGATTTATCTTGCAGCTTTCAAGTTCATGTTTCAGGACTTTGTCATGTTCTCATAGGACTTTGTCTTGCCTGTGTCTTCATGGATCTTGTTTGCCTATGTTACCTTGGATTGATCTTTGGAAATATACTTTTGCCTTTTGAATTTTTTATCTTTTACTTTAATAAACCATAAAGACTACTGCTGGTGTGTTCTTTGGTGTCTTAAGCAAGGTGATTTTACCCTGAGGTGCGACAGTAGGCCAGAACCATATAGGGCTTTATAAGTCAAAACCAGCACTTTGAATTGAGTTCGGAAGTGAACTGGCAGCCAGTGGAGCTGGCACAACAAGGAGGTGGTATGCTCCCTGTGTGTTACTCCAGTTAGCAATCTGGCTGCTGCCTGTTGGACTAGTTGTAATTTCCGAACAGTTCAAAGGCAGCCCCACGCAGAGTGCGTTGCAGTAATCTATTCGGGATGTAACAATAGCGTGGACCACCGTAGCCAGATCAGACTTCCCAAAGTATGGGCGCAGCTGGCCCACAAGCTTTAACTGTGCAAAAGCTCCCCTGTCCACCGCCGAAACCTGGGGTTCCAGGCTCAGCGATGAATCCAGGATCACTCCCAAGCTGCGAACCTGTATTTTCAGGGGGAGTGTAACCCCATCCAACCAGAAAATTTTTTTGGGGAGGTTTGAAAATTTCGGGGAGGGTTGAAAATTTGGAGGGGGGGGTTGAAAATGGGGGGGGTTAGGGTCATACTGAAGCAAAGAGCACAGCAGGGGGCAGAGCAGCCTTCAATAGCCTGCAGCTCTGCCCCTGTCAACCACCTCCACCAAGTCTGGCCTCCTTAATGAGAGCATTCAACCCCCCCCCCCCAACTTGGTTACTTCGCTACATCGACTATTGCTGCAAGTGATGACAGTGTAAATAAATTGTCAGTATTTGCTTGAGATAGTGCTTGCAGTTCTGGAGGGACTCTTAATTTTTTGCGTTTCATAGACTTAGCATGGGGATTTGGTTAACTAGTTAATTCATGAGTAAACCAGGTTTTTTTTTAACCTGAAAAATTTCGGGGGCAGGGGGTTGAACCCCTAACCCCGCCCCACCTCTGGCTACAGGCCTGCATCCAACCAGGCTGTAACCCTACGCCTGGTTCGGCCTTTCAACTGACTAGGAGGACCTCTGTCTTGTCTGGATTCAACTTCAATTTGTTAGCCCTCCTCCAGACCGACACAGAGGCCAATCACCAGTTCAAGGTCTGAACAGCCTCCTTAGTAACGGGTGGGAAGGAGTGACAGATTTGGACTTTCTCTTAATTAGTTTCTAACATGCTTCTAGATGCCTTTGCATACTACATTTCTCCTGTTAGGTAACATCTTAGCAGCACTTATGTGTGGTGCATAACAAAAAAAAAAAAAGAGAAAGAAGTAAAGTATAAAAGGAGAAATTCCAAAAGACCTTGGGAAAAAACAAGTAATTGGCATGTCCCGAGGATGCTGTCAAAACCCTTTGGTGGTCTCAAGGTCATGTCTCTTTTCACCTTTTTGAACTTGAAAATGGATCCTGACATGAAAGCTAATAAGGAGAGACCAGCATACAATCCGGGTCACAAGAGGGGGTGGTGGGTGTTAGGGGAGGAATACACCGAGCGAGCATCCCCCAAAGAAATGGAATTCTGAAGTCTGTTTTCATAGCCGGCCATTTCACTTAACTCACATTGTTGTGATTTACAGTATACGCTCCTGTGTTGACACCTTTATGTCCCTCCCTCCTATCCCAGCAGGCCTCGCAGACACAGCTCATGATAGATGCTGGTGAACTTTTCCTCTGATCACCTTCTGGAGAACTTTCCCATAATCTATTGTTTTCCATCACAGTGGAATACAAAACAAGGTTTTCTCTTCCACCCTCAACTCTTGCTTAACTAGCAATTTTGCCCTATCTTTAAAGCAATGTGCAGAATTTATTACATCAGTGTGAAAGAAGTTTTAAGCTCCTGGTCTCTTTATCCCACTCCTTGAACTTAAAATGGTCCAAAGTAAATCAACATAATGGCTGCCTGCCTTACATTGTCACAGGACTGCTTTATACGCCGCCTTGTCATGTTATTCAGCACATTTAATTGAAAACATAAAAAGAGCAGGAGCTTGTTAACTTTGTGAGCCATACTGTATGAAAGCAGCAAGCCTCACCAGGCAAAAGAAAATGGATGATGCCATGGAAATATTCCTATTTTTCAAAAAATGTAAGACACTGTTCTTGTCTAAAGAATTAATATTATATTCCCAACAAAGGAGTACCATCAATCTCTAGTATCTAATTCAAAATAACGATGCGGTACAATCCATTTTCCTCCCAGATAACCTTGGTCAGTTCCCAAATATTGACATCAGTTGCATTTCTCATCTTGCTATGGGGTGCTATCTCTATAGCAAGAGAAGAAATAAGGATTTGATGAAACCAAGGAGAAGGTAGTTGAGCAGGATTACCACCTCTCTTTATTGGTCCTGGTTTTGTGCCCTAATTTCTAAATGTCAAAGTACACTAGCAGCCAGAAATTCATTGAGATATCTTCCTTGCTTCCCTTTATCCCCATGCCAGAAAATAATTAACTTTTCACATTGTGCATGTTGGACTGTTGCTAAAATGGCTATCATAAGTCCCATTGATTTCAATGGGTCTTCCCTGGGTATGGCTAAATCATATTTTAAAAATACAGTAAGACCATTTATGGCAGTGGTTCTCAACCTGTGGGTCCCCAGATGTTTTGGCCTTCAACTCCCAGAAATCCTAACAGTTGGTAAACTGACTGGAATTTCTGGGAATTGTAGGCCAAAACACCTAGGGATTCACAAGTTGCGAACCAAGGCTATATGGTTGAGAACTATGGCTATATGGGTTTCTGGCCAAGTTGTTGTCATCTAACATTGCTGATATTGCTATAGAATCATAGAGTTGGAAGAGATCTCATGGGCCATCCAGTCCAACCCCCTGCCAAGAAGCAGGAACACTGCATTCAAAGCATCCCCGACAGATGGCCATCCAGCCTCTGTTTAAAAGCTTCCAAAGGAGCCTCCACCACACTCTGGGGCAGAGAGTTCCACTGCTAAACGGCTCTCTCAGTCAGGAAGTTCTTCCTAATGTAAATAACCCCTGTAAAAGTCTCTAGGTCAGTGGTTCTCAATCTGTGGGTCCCCAGGTGTTTTGGCCTACAACTCCTAGCTGTTAGGATTTCTGAGAGTTGAAGGCCAAAACACCTGGGGACTCACAGGTTGAGAACCACTACTGTAGGTCCTCAAATGCAAATCTGATACTTTCTGGGGGATGCTATATACTGGTAATAACTTGGAAGACCTAGTGAATTCCTATAGATATTGTTTTCCCCTAGGTATGTTTAAGTGAAAATTTGGATTATAGGTTCTATGGTTACAAATATCTTATTGGATCAAAAGAAGCCACTGAGATGTCTATTTCCAGAGCTGGAGCAGCAATCGTCTTCTAGATGCAACTGAATTGTGACTCCCATCATGACTCACAATTGTTCAGACTGGATGGATTTGATAAGGATGAGAGTCCATCAGCATCTGGAGGAACATAGTTAAAACCATGTAACATGATTTTTGTTCCTGGGTCATAAGTGTAATTTCTTAATTGGTTCTATCAGAAAAACATGGAAAAAGTTTATTGAAGTGCAAAAACTGTTTTTGCGAGACATCCTCCAGCACATTTTACTATAGTTGTTCAGCGAATAGAGTCTCAACGAATTCAACATTGTTTGTGGCAGCCACAAAAATGAAGTTTCTGGAATATAACAATTCCTTTCAAAATTAGTTCCACACAATTAATCAGAAACAACACTTTCAAGCCAGGAACAGATTTTTGAAAAAATTATGTTACATAGTACAATTTTAGAATATTCATGACATGCATCCCCAAGCACAAGAACAAGCAAGATACAACTAGAGAAGAAGGGCTGGGCTTCTTGACATTGAATTTATAGTACAATAATCATAACAACTTGCATACCTTAATATTGAAAGGCCATATTGTCTTGCAGTATGAAGAGTCCCTTGAGAAATATTTATAATATTGTTGTGTTTATGATTATTTGCACCAGCTTTAATAAAAAAAGTGTCGTGTTTATGATTATTTCCACCAGCTTTAATACAAATAAGAAAGAAAATCTTATCAAACACATTTATATTGTATTGTCAAAGGCTTTCATGGCTGGAATAACTGGAGTGCTGTGTGGTTTCTGGGCTGTATGGCTGCTTTCTAGCACCATTTTCTCCAAGGATAAAATGAGGATAGAACATGGCCAAACAGCCTGGAAAACGCACAACACACCACTACATTTACATCATATAATTGAATTTGATCTGACTGTAAGAGAATAGACCACTAATATTCAGTCTCGTTTTTCACGTGTTTTGGAGTTCAGCTCCCAGAATCCCAAGAAGTCAATGGATTTTTGTGAGCTGGAATTCAGAATACCGAGAAAATCAAAATTTGTCAACCACTGGAATAGACAAATGCGACGTTAGTTTCCAAAAGATACCACATCCCCCAAAATAAAAAAAAAGTGTTATAGGTAGCAGTACATTGTTAGCTAGGAGTAGAATATTACGTACAAATCAAAACTATCAAAATGCATTCGATCACTTCAGTACAATGTTTCAAAATTTAATCAGGAATATCACTTTCAAACCAGGAACAGATTTTATTTTCCAAATTTTGTTACATTGTGTAATCCAGCCCTAGTCTATTCACATTTCTAACTCTTCTGGATTTTCTCCAGAAACAAATACAAATTGAAATAAATATCTCCCACTCTTTATGTATAAGAGTCCAAATATGGGATTCACTACCTTTCACTCAAAATTCAACTTATGTCTGGCCATCCTTTCCAAAATTGACAGCAGTTCATAAGGGCCTAGATTTCAGAGCCAAATCTCATGAACTCAGTGAATGTCCTCCATGGGCTGTTGTGAGTTTTCCAGGTTGATGTCTGGCACACATCTATGGCAGGCATCCTCAGAGGTTGTGAGGTCTTCATCTCACAAGCTCCGAGGATGCCTGCCATAGATGCAGGCTAAACATCAGGAGAGAATGCTTCTGGAACATGGCTATACAGCCTAGAAAACTCACAACTACCTAGTGATTCCAGCCATGAAAGCCTTCAACAATACAATGTCCTCCATGTTTCAATTAAGATGTCCGCTTTTGTCCTCTTAATGCCTTATTACCTTCAGATATTTGTTTTCATTCAATTTATATTTAACTTCCTTTTAAATTAGAATTCAAACAGCCAAATTACTCTTTCTCTGACCATTCCACCCTTTCAAAAACCGACTTCATAGCTGTTGTTTAGAAAGACACTTTCTAAAAGGTGATACAACTGGTGTTAGGAAATGCAAGTCTGAAACTCCCTCAAGCAAAGCAGAACTAGTCAGGTCACCCTTAGGCTATAGGTGGGAAATTCAATCTTTCAGACTTCAAAGGAATTCCTGATATATCATGTACATATATTCTTACTAATTAAGTTAGTATGAAGGCAGGGCTTCATATCTGTTTTGCACTGTAGGCTTGGAGGCTAAGGAATGTAGGCTCGGTTCTAAAAACAGATCTTTGCCTATCAGACACAAGGCATTGGCATGCAAATGGTCAGAAGATAAGTTTTCTCTCAGGATGAGTGTTCGGATTTACTTTTTACCAGCAGAACAGAGTAGTTTTAATACACCAGTGGATTCCCTCTACGTCCCACCTTGAAATTTAAGATCTTCTGAGGAGGCCCTGCTCTTGGCCCCACCTTTGGCGCGAACACACTTGGCGGGGATGAGGGACAGGCCCTTCTCAGTGGTGGCCCCCCACCTGCAGAATTTGCTCCCCAGCGAAATCAAGTCAACAACATCCCTCCTCTCCTTCAGGAGGAAATTGAAAATGTGGTTATGGGACCAGGCCTTTGGATAGCTGGCAGATAATTGACAATGGTAACAATTATAATGTTATGGGAAATAGACTATGGACAGGCTTCTGATTGTGTTGTGCTCACTGAATTTGTTTCTACATAAGGCTAGACAGCTAGTACTATTCCACTTTTAATTAATGTACTTTTTATTTTAAAACTAATTTTGAAATAAATTTATTGTGTTTTTTATATATATTACGGTATGTATTTTTTTATATGTAATAGCATCGAATTGTGCTGGATGTAAGCTGCCCTGAGTCCCCCCAACCACGGGGGTTGAGAAGGGCAGGGTACAAATAAATAAATAAAATAATAAATTCCATTGAACAACAAACACAAGAAAAATGTAAAGCAAAATAATAACAGCCAAAATATGTCCAGAACCATAAGAAAGAGCTTCGAGGTCCTCCACGCATATCTCTGTGCTAGTGCCGACAATTGCATTGGATTAATGTTTGTCTGCACTTATTTTCAAAATACATTTTCGGTCCCACTTTTTGACCTCGGGTTCTCCATGTCCAAAGGCCAATAAAACATTAGAAACAATAGGAATAATATCGCAAATAAATACCATACAATGGGAGCAAAATCTTCAAGTAAAAGTCGGTATCGATACGACAAAGCTAATAAACTTAAATACCAGTAAACGTCTGGGAGGAGTTTCAACCTGGCGCCTAGCTTTGGCGCCTAGCCGGGATTGCCTCAGGACTATTAAGTTAAGGACTCCTTTGTTACTGAAACATCTTCGTCTTAGGTCTATGAGCCATTCATACTTTGTAGATAATTCTTCTTTTAGATGCAGATCTTTTCTTCCATCTTCTCTGCTCTCGAGATAATGGGATCGGACAGGCCTTGAAGTCTATCTTGTTCTGGAACACCACATTTCTGAATGCCGGACTATGCTTCTGAATTATTGCTCTTTTGTTCTCTTCCAAATCATTTTGGGAACAATTTGCCTAGGAGAGAACTTAGAAGCAACATAAGCAGAACAAGAAAGGGTGGTATGACATGGCAAAAATAATGTAAATGTTTTGAAGGTACCAACTAGCCATGAAAAAGGTATATATCTTAAGATTAAATTTAAGCATGGTAGACAAAATAATTACATTATTGCTCCAGGGAGTTTGAACTAAGTATAGTACCTAATCCTGGGATAGTGTCTCCAGAACATGAGTATATGTGATCAAAGAACTGTGTATCACAATTTGGAGAAGGGTAGGGGACAACTTAACAATAGGAACCATTGTATTGTCGAAGGCTTTCATGGCCGGGATCACTGGGTTGTTGTAGGTTTTTCCGGGCTATATGGCCATGTTCTGGAGGCAATTTTTCTCCTGACGTTTCGCCTGCATCTATGGCAAGCATCCATATGCTTGCCATAGATGCAGGCGAAACGTCAGGAGAAAAATTGCCTCCAGAACATGGCCATATAGCCCGGAAAAACCTACAACAACCCAATAGGAACCATTGTTGATTTGTCTCACTTGGATGTTTTGTGTGTGGACATAGACCTGGATAAAAAAGAAGCAGAGAAGAAGGAGGAGGAGGAAGAGGAGGAGGAGGAGGAAGGGGAAGAGGAGACAGTCTTACCTAGATGTTGTCGAAGGTTTTCATGGCAATCATAATAATAATAATAATAATCTTTATTTATATACCGCTGCATCCTCCCGAGGGGACTCAGAGCTGTTTCCAGGTAACATCATCAATACATACAGAGTAAACAACATAAACATTAGATTAACAAAACAATACAAGCAAAAAATTTGTCACCAGAAAACATATATATTAAAAGTAAGCCTGCCTGTTCAAGGCAATTGAAAAGGCCAGGCTGAGATTAGTACAAGCTCAAAAATTCTTGGGGGCCTTTGAATTAAGTGCAGTGCTATACCAAGCAATAACAACAATAGGTACAGGTCTATGGCTGTTCATTTCTGCGGCCTATTAGAGAAAGTGACCTGAGTAATTGGTAGGAAAAATAAGGCTATATTCAACACTATCTAGGACTGAACTAGAACTAGTAATTCTCAAAGGCTTGTTGAAACCACCTTCAAGCTCTTACGAAAGGAGGGGAGGGATAGGGCCTGTCTAATTTCCCTTGGAAGGGCGTTCCAGAGGTGGGGGGCCACCACTGAGAAGGCCCTCTCTCTCGTCCCCACTTGTGACGGTGGTGGGAACAAAAGGAGGGCCTCCCCGGAAGATCGTAGAGTTCGTGATCATGGAGATAGGTGGGGTCCAAACCGTTTAGGGCTTTCTAGGTCATGACCTGCGCCTTGAATTTGACTCGACAAGAATCACTGGGTTGTTGTGAGTTTTCTGGGCTGTATGGCCATGTTCCAGAAGCATTCTCTCTTGATGTTTCACCCACATCTATGGCAAGCATCCTCAGAGGTTGTGGAGTCTGTTGGAAACTAGGCAAATGGGGTTTATAGAAGGGTGGATCAAAAGGTTTTGCCTCCTGTGTCATAAACACGTTATGAATGGACATATAACAGCAGAAGCTGCCACAGATCACAGCCTGAACCATCCTCCACACAAAACAACCACTCAATATAGTCACAACCAATTTTCGCACATTTGCACCATTGTTCAACCCAGGCATCAAAATCATCCTGGAAAAATCATGATCCATGATTACAAAACCATTTTAACGTCATTCAAGTCACTGCATCTGAAACCACACAGGTTGTCTTTCAGACATCCAAAAAGACAACCTACATGGTGTCCGATTCAATGACCTGAATGATGTCAAAACAGCCCTTTTTGACCCACTCTCATACAAATCCCACTTGCCTAGTTTCCAACAGACCTCAAATTCTCTGAGGATGCCTGCTATAGATGTGGGCAAAATGTCAGAAGAGAATGCTTCTGGAACATGGCCATACAACCTGGAAAATTCACAGCAACCTGGTCTTATCTAGAACGAGACTTTAAGGACTTGGTGTTGTTGTGTGGCTTCAAGATGCTAAGATGAACTTACAACAGAGTTTTCTTGGCAAGACTTACTCAGAGAGAGTTGGCCGTTGCCTTCCTCTGAGGTGGAGATTGCGTGATTCACTCAAGCTCACCCAGGTGGTTTCCATACCTGGGTTGGAATTCAAACCCTGATCTCCAGATTTTTAGTCCAATGATCAAACCACTACATCACACAAGCTCTTGTATTTAAGGGTTACCTGGATTGCTAGAATTCTTGGGCTGAGACTGAAACTGAAAGGAGGAACTAAATTAAATGTCTGGGTCTAGACAGGAGGCATTAGTTCAATGGCGTGTATTCCTCCAGAACTATTGGAAGTTGCCCACTGCTGAAAAGGTAAGGCTAAGAACGACAAAATACTATCCACCTTTATTGGCCTGCATTGGCTTCTACAGGTCTAGAGCAAACACCTAACTTACTTGACAATGTAGCCGTCTGAACAGAGCAGCTGCTATGTTTTTCTGGGACTGGACACCAGACCAAATCATAACACTAGTATTTCAGCTGCTGCATTCAACTTTAGACACCTGGTTTTCAAATGCTAAACCACCTGTACTCTCTTTGAAGAGGGCCGAAGCATAATAGAAAAGTAGGGGCCAGGGGAAGCATGGGGCAATGTGTCCCTTAGGTCAGACCAGAGGAAATTTGTCAGTGACCCATTCTGAAGCAGAGACCAAAATTCCCAGGAGTGGTGCTTTGCACAAAGAAATGCATTAAAAAGCAGTTGTGCACAGCAAGGGTTATAGTATATGGCTATGAGAATGAAAGGGGGAAATGTTTTAATTCTAACCAATGGCAGGAAATAAGGTCAAGGAAAAGAGAATGGTTCTTTACATGTAGAGGATTCGAAAATAAATATGAAGATTATGTCTTCAGCGTGGATTTAAAAATGAATATTTTGAGGAATGATCAGCATTTTAATAATATTAATAATAAACTTTATTTATAACCCGCCACCATCTCCCCGGAGGGGACTCGGGGCGGCTAACATGAGGCCAGGCCCAAAATAATACAACCTAATAACAAAATATGTCCTATTGATAATGCTATGTTATTGTTTTATTGTTTTGTTGTTTTTGAATTGCTTGTATTGTTGTTGTTATTGCTTGTATTGTTGTATTTGGGCTCGGCCTCATGTAAGCCGCACTGAGTCCCCTGAGGAGATGGTAGCGGGGTATAAATAAAGTGTTATTATTATAATAATTATCATAACAAAATATGAAATAACAAATAGAACCAACAATATAAAATAACATGATAAAATCAGACAAAAAAGGGCGGGCCAAATGTATGACGTAAAATGTTAAAAAGTTAAAACCCTGGGTGAAATAGGGATGAAAGTGCATTTGTAAGAGAGGAGCCGACGGGGAGGAGCAGTGGGATTTAGGCATTTTGGGGGGCAGCAGCAGGTGCATTATTGTGAGGACAGCTATAGATTAAAACAATCAGAAGGGTTGAGTGGTGACTCTATGAAGGCACATCAGAAGAGCCAGGTTTTTAGATCTTTCTTAAAAGCAGCTAGGGTGCAGGCTTGCCTGATCTCCCTAGGCAGTGAGTTCCAAAAGCGGGGGGCCACAGCAGAGAAGGCCCTCTCCCTTGTACACACAAGTTGAGTCTGTGATAAAGGAAGGGGCAAAAGAAGGACCTCTTCAGAAGATCGAAGAGATCATGCAGGTTTGTGGTAGGAGATGTGGTCACAGAGGTAAGTGGGTCCCAAACCGATCAGGGCTTTGTAAGTAATAACCTGCACCTTGAATTGGGACCGGAAGATGAATGGCAGCCAGTGGAGCTCCTTAAACAGGAGGGTTGACCGCTCTCTGTAATTCGCCCCAGTTAGAAGTCCGGTTAGAAAGTCCGGTTAGAAGTCTGGCTGCCGAGCGTTGGACCAATTGAATTTTCTGGGCTATCTTCAAGGGAAGCCCCACGTAGAGTGCATTGCAATAGTCCAATCCAGAAGTAACTAAGGCGTGGACCACCATGGTCAAGTGAGACTTTGCAAGGCATGGTCGCAGCTGGCGCACGAGTTTTAATTGTGCAAAGGCCCTCCTGGCCACCGCTGACACCTGCGCATCAAGTGTCAGCGCTGAGTCCAGGAGGACCCACAAGCTGCGGACCTGCGCCTTCGGGGGAGGGGGGGGTGCAACCACGTCCAGCACAGGTTGCCACCCAATACCCCGGTCAGGCGTACGACTGACCTGGAGGATCTCTGTCTTGTTGGGATTGATCTTTAGCTTGTTTGCCTTCATCCAGGTTGACACAGCAGTCAGGCACCAGTCCAGCATCCGCAGAGCTTCCTTGGATTCTCTATTTCTTGTTTAACTAGTTTTTCCTATTTGTGAGAACATCTAGAATACGTGCAATGGTTACGAGACCTATCTTGCAAATTTGATAAGCATTGGTCCAAGTACCAGTGAAACTTTGATTTCCTCAAGCATTGTGAATTCACAATGCTTGAGGAAATCAAAGTTTCACTATTACTTGGACCAATTAAATTCCTGGAAGTAAGTCCCATTGAGAGCACTTAAAATTCCATTTGAATAAATGGGTTTTAGCATCAGGTGGCTCATTTTCAACAGCTTGGGGAAAGTACTATAATGTTTTTTGAATACAGCAGGCTGGTCAAAATGCTTGGCCCATACACTTATTTTGTTTGTTAACAATGACTTAGATTCTATAATGTTCTCATAAAGCATGTTAATTATGCGAAAAAGGATATGCAATATGGAGTCATTTTTTTTCTGTATTCGTAAGGCAGTTTCTTGGGTTGATGATCTTTAATGCAATTCTCTGACATTGTGACAGATTTACAATGCCTCTTATTCTCTGAACTATTAACATTTTTCACATCATAAACATGTTATCATTTTCTTTATGGTTCTAAGGTCCCTTCTACACTGCCCTATATCCTAGGATTGTCTGTGTATCCCAGATTATATGGCAGTGTAGACTCATATAATCCAGTTCAAAGCAGATAATCTGGGATAAGATCCTGGGATATAGGGCAGTGTAGATCCAGTCTAAGATCCATAGACTAATATGAAACTCAAAAACTGTTGAATCTATCCAGATATTTACATATTGTTAATATAGTCCAATGAAGAATAATATGAATGCAACAAGAGGCTTGGGCCCCATCTACACTTTCATATAATCCAGATTATCAAAGCAGATAATTCACATTATATGTCTGAACTGGATTATATGAGTCTACACTGCCATGTAACCCACTTCAAAGCAAATAATCTGGATTTTGTCTGACAGTATAAAAGGGGCCCTAGTGTAGTCTGGATTTAATTCCATCACAATATAGCCCTGCATGGGTCATTATCAGAATTTGTTGTTGTTGTTGTTGTTGTTGTGTGCCCTCAAGTCATCTCTGACCTATCGTGACCTAAGGTGACCTTATCATAGGCTTTGCTTGGCAAGATTTCTTCAAAAGAGATTTGCAATTACATTTGTCTGTGTAGCTTCCAGGAGGTCATCTAGTGGGGGTTAAATCTCAAAAGAAAAGAAAAAAAGATGGGATTGTACCCTAATATTTTATTTAGATTCTTCCTTCTCTTTTTAGTGATATGGAGAAAACAAAAATGACATTGAATTATTGGCTTTGGTGTTTTTCATTGGAAACTAAAATAAGAAATGTGCTAAATATTGAAAGAAATCAGTGCTGAGAACCTTGATATTAAATGTATGTAACTCAAAACTGAAATGCCTCCTTAAATTATACATGAACTGTCTGGTCATCTCTTTTGATGGTATAGTTTTTTAAATATTATTGCAAAATGACTTTAAATAATATTTGCCAAGTCAAAATATGTTGTTTTCCAATTTTAGCCAAGTAGGTTGGGGTAAAAGACTCAAATGTTGATATCTCCATGCTGGCAATTAACATGTGCTAAGTACTCCAGAAAAAAGGTAAAAACATCCTTTAGACATTATCCCTTAATCGTAGGCAATTTCCGCAGTGCAGGCTTTTCCTACCTTTCATGAGGATGTCAGAATGACCTATCTAAATAGCTCAGCAAAAAGCTGGTGCAAGATTAGTTCACACGTGTGTTCACTTTGTGATGCTTTAGCACCTCCTTTAAACCTGGGGAAAACATTTCCGCCTAAAATTCTGCACTAAAGGGAGAAATCTTCTAAAAGTACTTTTATTCTCCCCAAGCAAAATCCTATACTTGTATGTGATTATGCACTTTATTAATTTAATAAATAGACAAGCAGAGGATGGTGCAAAAGATATACAATAACACTCTACTGATGGGTAAACCACTCCTATATGTTGTTGTTGTTTGTTTGTTTGTTTGTTTTCAAGACATTTCTGACTTATTGCAACTCTTACTTACTTAGGCGATCCCTTGTAGTCTGAGGATGATGGTCCTCCAAGTTCGGTGTCCTTGGGGTGGGTTTGTAGGTGGCTGTGGAGCCCTATTCTTGACCTGCATCTTCTCCCACAGTGAGGGCATTGGTTTCCAGGTGGAAGGTGGTCTCGGTCGGGGTTGACTTGATGCTCCTTCCTCTGGAGCGCTCAAGGGCCAGGGCTTCCCAGTTCTCAGTGTCTATGCCAGAGATTTTAAGGTTGGCTTTGAGCCCATCTTTAAATCTCTTTTCCTGTCCAACAACGTTCGGTTTTCCGTTCTTGAGTTCGGAGTAGAGCAACTGCTTTGGGAGACGGTGGTCAGGCATCTGGACAATGTGGCCGGTCCAGCGGAGTTTATGGCGGAGGACCATCGCTTCAATGCTGGTGGTCTTTGCTTCTTCCAGCACGCTGACGTTTGTCCGCCTGTCTTCTCAAGAGATTTGCAGAATTTTTCGGAGGCAGCGCTGATGGAATTGTTCCAGGAGTTGCATGTGATGCCTGTAGACAGTCCACGTTTCACAGGCATATAGCAGGGTTGGGAGGACAATAGGTTTATAGACAAGCACCTTGGTATCCCTATGGATTTCCCGGTCCTCAAACACTCTCTGCTTTATTCGGAAAAATGCTGCACTCGCAGAGCTCAGGCGGTGTTGTATTTCGGTGTCGATGTTGACTTTGGTGGAGAGGTGGCTGCCAAGGTAGCTGAAATGATCAATATTTTCTAATGTTACACCATTAAGCTGTATCGCTGGCATTGGAGTCTGCTGGAACAGCACTTTGGTTTACCCGATGTTCAATGACAGGCTGAGCTTCTCGTAAGCTTCTGCGAAGGTGTTTAGAGTGGCTTGTAATCTTCTTCTGAATGTGCACAGACAACATTGTCATCAGCATACTGGAGTTCTATAACAGATGTTGTTGTAACCTTGGTTTTGGCTTTCAGTCTGCTGAGGTTAAACAGCTTGCCATCTGTCCGATAGATGATTTCCACTCCGCTGGGAAGCTTCCCATCAACAAGGTGAAGTATCATAGCGATAAGGCCAACCTATTACAAGGTATCTTTGCAAGGTTGACTCACTGGAAAAAATGATAAAGGTGGGAACGCAGTGGAAAACAATGAGGGCTGGATCAACATTGACCTCTATCCCAGGTTATCTGCTTTGAACTTGATTATATGAGTCTACACTGCCAGATAATCTGGGAGAAACAGATATTTTATTTATTTATTTACGACATTTCTAGCCTGCTTTTCTCTACTCCAGAGGCCTCTCAAGGCAGCTTACACATAGGCATCTATTTGATGTCATAAAACAATGTATAATTAAAATAAACATTTAAATAAAATTATAAAATACATTAAAACAAAAACATTTAAGACAATATTTTTACAATGCACACCTAGCTCCAGCAGACAAGAGTCCTTTGTCCCACCCCGGTCATTCCACAGAAATGCTTTTTCCTAGTTCCAACAGACTTCACTACCTCTGAGGATGCTTGCCATAGATGCAGGCGAAACGTCAGGAGAGAATGCTTCTAGACCATGGCCATATAGCCCGAAAAAACATACAACAACCCATCTTTACAATTAATCACATTATCCGGGCCGTTCTTTACAATTAATCAAGCATTATCCGGGCCGTTCCAATAGTAATTGCACATCATTCCATATCTATCTATTGCACATCATTCCATATCTATCTATTGCACAGTTCTCCAAAGACTTAGTTACAGAGCCACGTTTTCAGATAATCTGGGACCAGATCTTGGAATAGAGGACAGTGTAGATCAGTGTTTCCCAACCTTCCTAATGCCACAACCCCTTAATACAGTTCCTCATGTTGTAGTGACCCCCAACCATAAAATTATTTTTGTTGCTACTTCATAACTATAATTTTGCTACTGTTATGAATCATAATGTAAATATCCAATATGCCGGATGCATTTTCATTCACAGGACCAAATTTGGCACAAATACCTGATATGCCCAAATTTGAATACTGGTGGGGTTGGGGGGAGGATTGATTTTGTCATGTGAGAGTTGTAGTTGCTGGGATTTATAGTTCACCTACAATCAAAAAATATTCTGAACTCCACCAACGATGGAACTGAACCAAACTTAGCACACAGAACACGCATGATCAACCAAAAATACTGGAAGTGTTTGGGGTTTTTTTTTGGTTTGTTTGTTTTTTGTCGTGTCAGGAGCGACTTGAGAAATTGCAAGTCGTTTCTGGTGTGAGAGAATTGGCCGCCTGGAAGTACGTGTTTGGTGAGCATTGACCTTGAGTTTGGGAGTTGTAGTTCACCTATATCCAGAGAGTACTATGGACTCAAACAATGATGGATCTGGACCAAACTTGGCATGAATACTCAATATGCCCAAACGGGAACACTGGTGGAGTTTGGGGAAAATAGACCTTGAAATTTGGAAGTTGTAGTTACTGGGATTTATAGTTTACTTACAATCAAAGAGCATTCTGAACCCCACCAACAATAGAATTGGACCAAACTTCTTACACAGAACCCCCACGAACAACGGAAAATACTGTGTTTTTTGATGGTCTTTGGCAACCCCTCTGACATTCTCTCGCAACCTTCCCAGGGGTCCTGACCCCAGGTTGAGGAACACTGATCTAAATGTTGACTTTTTAATCTATATTCTCTCTTTCATGTAACTCTTATTTTCTTTGTCTTTTTGAACCATGCCCAGCCACCTTCTCATTTGGTTAATGAGGTTGTTTGTTTTTGTTAAAGCCTTCAAAACCCATTAATTTTTATCATGAACACATTAAAAACCCATTAATGGCCATATGCATTTATTGATAGAGTAATATAAAATGCATCCCCATTTAAAATTTAATGGTTCAACAGCAGAAACCATTAAAAAATACCATTTGTAAAGGGAAAAAAGGGCAGGGCATGGTTACCTATGAGCTCCCACTAAGCGCCTCATCTGTTTTCCAGCACAAACATCCCTGTCTTTCTGCTACTATGCAAAAAGACAAATTGAAGGAGCATCCATCAAGGTGAAAGATAATGATTGCCTATGTCAGGCAACATCTGTTTTTGCTGCATTCCTCATCTTAAAATCCAAGACATGCCAAAAGTTTCAACCTAATATTATAATTGCCTGAGGAAGTTTTATTTGTGTTCTTAAAATACTTTTTTGGGACTTTATTTCAGTGTGCGGTGTTAATCGTTAAAGATTATCCAAATGCTAAGTCCAAGTTTTAGCAGCCAAGATCAAGCAAAGTAGAAGAATGATTCAGGAAAGTTCTTATGTGCAATGACAAGTTCTTTTGAATAAGCCACTTCCTGGTGAATTATTGCATTGACACATTGCAATGATCCAGAAGTCTATACCAGAATAGCAGTACTACTGCATTCGCCATAGTGTTGCTGGATATCTTTTACCATTAGGAAGATTTCAGGCAGAAGCTGGGAATGGGGCAGTGGTGGTAGTTTTGTGGCCATTTAGCTTATTTACGGCCCCTTCCACGCAGCTGTATAAAATCCACATTGTACTGGATTATATGGCAGTTTGGACTCAGATAATCCAGTTCAAAGCAGATATTTTATATTGGGCTGCAGCAACAAGCCCCCTTGTAGTGCAGTGGGTTAAACCACTGAGCTGCTGAACTTGCTGAGCGAAAGGTCGGTGGTTCGTACCCAGGGAGAGGGGTGAGCTCCCGTCGTTATTTATTTATTTCAGGCATTTATACCCCGTCCTTCTCAACCTCCGAGGAGAGACTCAGAACAGCTTCGAAACAGGCACAATTCAATGCCAAGCATGATATAAAAACATAATAAATATATCCATATACATTAAAATAGTATATACACACATATTAGAACGAGCTCGCCAGACTAAAATCACCATATTAAAATCGTCGTCCAAAAACAGTACAGTCCAATAAACCCTGTCTTTCCCAGTAAATAAACTATTCTGTGAACGCTTATCCCATAACCAGGATTTAAGTTTCTTCCAGAAGGTCAGGAAGGAGGGGACAGATCTAACCTCATTGGGGAGGGAGTTCCACAGCTGAAGGGCCACCACGGAAAAGGCCCTGACTCTCGTCTCCACCAAACGTGACTGCGATGGCAGTGGGACCAAGAGCAAGGCCTCCCTGGATGATCTTAATGGTTCTAGATGGTTCATAGGGGGAGATCTGTTCAGAAAGGTAAACTGAGTTAGCCCCAGTTTAAGCCTAAATATATTGGGTTTATCTATAGGGGCCGCAGTGGCACAGTGGATGAAACTGTTGGAAGGTCGGCAGTTTGAATCCAGGGAGCAGGTTGAGCTCCCGCTGTTAGTCCCAGCTTCTGCCAACCTAGCAGTTCGAAAACATACAAATGTGAGCAGATCAGTAGGTACCACTTCTGCGGGAAGGTAACGGCACTCCATGCAGTCATGCTGGCTACATAACCTTGGAGGTGTCTATGGACAACGTCGGCTGTTTGGCTTAGAAATAGAGATGAGCACCAACCCTCAGAGTCAGACATGACTAGACTTAATGTTAAGGGAAACTTTTACCTTTACCTTATCATGTTGTTATAGCCTGCTTTAAGTCCCTATGGGGAGAAAGGTGGACTAAAAATAAAGTAAACAACAACAACAACAACAATTCAATTTGGAATTGTTGATGCCTTCAAGTCATTTCTGACTTAGAGTGACCTAAGATGAACCTATTACTCATTTTTCCGATCTGACAGTGCATCACTCAATGGGTTTTCATGGCCATGTAGGGATTCAAACCCAGGACTCCAGAGTCGTAGTCCAACATTTAATCCATGACACCATGTTGGCTCTTGCCAGTTGAACTATACTGTACCCAATAGCCTCATAATGGTTGAAGTCAAATTCAACTGCCAGTCTACCTGGCTTCTGTTGAACTCATCAGACAAGATTTGTTTTGGTGGCATACACTGGTCCAGCAATAGTTTAGCCACAGAACCCGCTGGCTCCCATTCCTTGATGTAGTACCACTTCCGGTGATGCTCCATGACTAAAATATATTGGAACCAACTTATGCCACTGTGGAGGCAACACAGGAAGCTTCCTATGTTGCACCAGCAACAATGTAGGGAAGCTGAGCAGCCGATGCATCCCCCCATGGGATCTTTTCTCTTTCTTCTTTAGGCAATCCCTCATAGTCTGAGAATGATGGTCCTCCAAGGTTGGTGCCCTGGCAGTGGGTCCGTAGGTTACGCCATACCCACCGCCCATGTGCTAGTCTGTGACTAGGGGCTTCCAGATTTCATAGTGCTGCCCCCGTCGCCATTCGCTGATCGCCATGGGACTTTTTGGTTTGTTTTTATTTTCCTTGGACGACACCTGTGCGTGAATTTTTTTAATATGTGGAGGTCAGTGCACAACTGATCAACACACAGTCTTCACAGAGTGAGGTTTCACGGGTGGCATAGTTTACCAAGATGACAGTGGCTTCTCAATCCGTTGCAGCCTTCTTCCGCCTTCACATCCGTTGTAACATGCACCATGTTATCCTCTGCCTGCTCCACCGTTGAGGTCTTTGGGTCTTTGGACTGTGCTTGGTCTGGAACCTCCTCCGTGGCCACTCCTGGGAGTGCACAACTCCAGTTGTTGTGCCTGCAGGTTCATTGGAAGACGCAAGCCCCCTCACCACGACAAGGTGGCAGTCCATTGGGGAGGTTATGTGATGTGGGGTGTGGGACAATCGGTTCCCCATGCCCCCAATAGGCACTGCTGGATTCACCACAATTCATGGCGATTCTGGCAGCCTGTATTATAAGGTTGTATATCTGTAATGGTGAGGAAAATATCTTCTCTGTCTCTTCAAAGAGCAAAATGCCTTGGGTCTGTTCCCTGCACCAAGACCCCTTTGGAAAAAAATAACCGGTTGTGCCGTTAGGCAAAAACAATCACTCGATACTTTCAACTGAAGGATATAAACAAGTTGGACAGATTTCCTCCTCCTGCTATGGCCACTGACTTGACCACCCCGCTGAATTCAATGGGACATTGAATAGATTTGGTAATAGTATGCATGAATGACATGTCTATTTAGCTTTTCTTCTCGTGAGCTCAGGCAACTTACTTGACTCTCCTCCCCTCAACTTTATTGCCAGAACAACCATATGAAGTAGGTCAGGCTGAAAAAAGAGTGATTGGCCCAAAGGTCACGCAGTTCTTTTCATGGCTCAGAAAGGAGGCCTTGAACCTGGATTTTCCAAGTCACAGTCTAACTCGAAAACGACTGCTTTGCACTAGTTTTCTGTGGATGTGCCTCATTTTATGCATATATTGCTAGTTACACTTTTGAATATAGTGTGACATGTTTTATTTTATGTAGGCGATGAACTTTACGCCCTCTCACGTCACTTATCTAAATACAAATAAAGCAACCAGTTTTGTGAAGCATAGTGTTTTCATCCTCAAGTTTAATTTTTTCAAAATTAGATTATTGACATCCCTCCTTTTCTTTAGAAAGAAGTTAAAAATGTGGATGTGGGACCAGGCATTTGGGTAATCTTGCTGATAGTAACAGTGACAATGATGACAATTACTATGGAAATGGACCATGGACATGCTTGATGGAGTCTCTAACTACAGAATTCGATTCAGATGAGGCCACCAGGCTGTTAATGAAACAGAAACAGATTTTAATTAATTAATGTGATTTAATGTTTTAAATGTATGTAATTTTTGGGTTTAATTATGTTGTACATTGGAGGCATCAAATTGTTGCCGGCTGGAAGCCACCTTGAGCCCCCCCCCCCCCCCGGGGTTGAGAAGGGTGGGGTACAAATACCTGAAATAAATAAATGATACAGAGCAATACTAAACACTCAAGCCAGGAGTAAGCCCTATTGAGTTGCCAGGCGAGTTTAGGATTATAGCCTAAATCAGTGTTTCTCTTCTGGGGATTGGGACCCCTGTGGGCAGGGGTGGCTCAACCCATTACGCAAAGTAAGCATTCGCAGTAGAGTTGATTTTGCCCAGGGCGCTTTTGGGGGAAAATAGACCTTTACATATGCGAGTTGTAGTTACTGGGATGTATAGTTCGCCTACAATCAAAGAGCATTCTGAACTCCACCAATGATGGAACTGAACCAAATATGGAACACAGAACTCCTACAGTGCCGTTTGTGTTGCTGACTGGTCTGGGTCTTGACAGAACTCCCACGACGAACAGAAAATATATATCAGTGATTGGTTGGGGGGGGGGGGCACCAAAATACTGTTTGCTTACCATTGAAAATTACCTAGGGCCGCCTCTGCCTGTGGGGGTCATGAGGGGGTGTCAGAGGGGTTACCAAAGACCATCAGAAAACATAGTATTTTCTGTTGGTCATGGGAGTCCTGTGTGGGACGTTTGGCCCAATTCTATCATTGGTGGGGTTCAGAATGCTATTTCATTGTGAACTCTAAGTCCCAACAACTACAACTCCCAAATGTCAAGGTCTATTTTCCCCAAACTCCACCAGTGTTCACATTTGGACATATTGAGTATTTTTGCCAAGTTTGATCCAGATCCACCATTATTTGAGTCTACAGTGTTCTCTGGATGTAGGTGAACTACAACTCCAAAAACTCAAGGTCAATGTCCACCAGACCCTCCCAGTATTTTCTCTTGGTCATGGGAATTCTGTGTGCCAAGTTTGATTCAATTCCATCATTGGTGGAGTTTAGAAGGCTCTTTGATTTTAGGTGAACTATAAATCCCAGCAACTCCAACATTCCCAAATAACAAAATTAATCACCCCCATCCCACCAGTATTCAAATTTGGGCATATCGGGTATTTGGGATTTGAAAATACATCCTGCATATCGGGTATTTGGGATTTGAAAATACATCCTGCATATCGGATATTTACATTATGATTCATAACAGTAGCAAAATTACAGCTATGAAGTAGCAACAAATATAATGTTATGTTTGGGATCACCACAACATGAGGAACTCTATTAAGGGGTCACAGTATTAGGGAGGTTGAAAAACACTGGGCTAAATCTTTTTGGGACATGTAATTTATCACCAGAATCCTATTTGCCATAAAAGGCATGGGAACCAAACTATTTTGTTTTGTTATCCCATTGGTTATGAACACTCTTGAGTCAAAAACAAAACACCATCAAGTGATTAGGATTTATATTTTTGTATTCCCCTTCATTCTTTTCCAAAATGCATTGCTCCTTATTTTGAGACACAACCTGCTGAAGCAGCTGTCTCTTTTTTAGTCAGATCTATATAAAAGGGTTATGTTTCGGGCTCTTCAAAACCTCCAAGGGCTTGCTGTTCCCAGGGTAGAAGTGCCACTGCTCCTGTGTTCCGGTTTGCTTGCAGTACGTATAATTCTTTCAGGCGCTTTGGGTATTGTTTGCTGTCAAAACAGCTCTCCCAGCCCCGGTTGTTCTCAGGCCTGAACATCCGGCAAAGATTCTTTCCCATGGGGTGATATTACAAAAGGGTAGTATCAATATTTATTGCCCTTTTGCTACATCTTTAATCCGCATATACCTTGGGTTCGGATTCCCCTTCCAGACTTGCAGTATCACCTGCCCCTTTTAGCACCTTGACTCACACTCTTTTGCTCTTTCTCCATTTGATGGAGCAACCTTTTAAACTTTAACTACCATGGCCTTTTGCATACTGTCTGCAACTCTATTGCCCCAATAAACATCACATCTGCGTTTTAGTTTCTACAGCTAGAGGTTCCTCCCCAACTACGTTTTAAGCTATATTTAGTTTTACTTTTCTCTTTTTTTTTGGGTAAAGTTAACACATTATAAAATTCCAAATATAACATGCACACAATGACCCCGAGAACATACTGTGTTACAAATTTATTGTGACTCTCTCCTAGGCTTGTCTTGGCAAAATTGATTCAGGGCCCTTCCGCACAGCCATATAACCCAGAATATCAAGGCAGAAAATCCCACAGTATCTGCTTTGAACTGGTTTATCTGAGTCCACACTGCCATATATTCCAGCTCAAAGCAGAAAATGTGGGATTTTATTCAGTTATGTTGATGAGGCCTCAGAATAAGTTCATGATTGCCTTTCTTGAAGACTGAGAGGATATAACTTTCACCATTTCACTCATTGGGTTCCCAGAGCTGAGTGGGGATTCATCTCCTAGACCTGGAGTCCTAGTCCAGTGCTCAAACCATTACACAATGTTGGTTCTTACAATAATATACCATATCAGTATCACTGAACTGGGTTGTTGCAGGTTTTTTGGGCTGTATGGCCATGTTCTAGAAGCATTCTCTCCTGACATTTCACCTACATCTATGGCAGACATCCTTAGAGGTTGTGAGGATCTCACAACCTCTGAGGATGCCTGCCATAGTTACAGGCAAAATGTCAGGAGAGAATGCTTCTAGAACAGTGGTTCTCAACCTGTGGGACCTCAGATGCTTTGGCCTTCAACTCCCAGCAATCCCAAGAGCTGGTAAACTGACTGGGATTTCTGGGAGTTGTAGGCCAAAATACCTGGGGACCCACAGGTTGAGAACCACTGTTCTAGAACATGGCCGTACAGCCCGAAAAACGTACAACAACCCAGTTATTTCGGCTTTGAAAGCCTTCGACAATACATATCACTGAACTATTTATTTCTAATTTATCAGTGAACACAAAACGGAACCCTTTACCACAGTGGTTCTCAACCTGTGGGTCCCCAGATGTTTTGGCCTTTAATTACCAGAAATTCTAACAGCTGGTAAATTGGTTGGGATTTCTGGGAGTTGTAGGCCAAAACACCTGGGGACTCACAGGTTGAGAACCACTATTTTACCATATATTTATTTCTTTACTGCCAATTCATTCCCCCTTCCCTAAAATCCCTTTTCTTTTGAAGACCAGCTATATGGTATGCTCACAGTATAGAAGTTTAAGATATATTCAAAGAGAAGTTGGATACAACAATTGGCCCTCTGAATCTACGGTTTTTGCACCCATAGATTCCATTATCCACAGCTTGACAATATATATTTTTTAAATCCATCAGCAAAGTTGCAAACTGTCAAAGTCTCAGATCTAACACTTCAATAAATGCATCAACTTGATATTTTATGTGTAACTTGTATCATTTATGTATTGTGTCAATTCTTAACTGTAAAAACTGTATCAAATACATGTATCAAAATTTATCTTGTAGGCAGCTACCTTTCCATGCCTTCAGTTTGCATAATCCCTTGGAAAACGAGATCACAGCCAGGATCCCTCCAGCTATTTCCCAAGCCAAGGGCTCACTGCATTCTGGCTTCTTGATATGAAGGTCATGCCAAAAAATGTGCACTTCAAACATTTCCCTAGTGTATGTGTCTATGTTGGAGAGAGAGAGACAACCGAGGTTTTGAAAAAAAATTGCTATGATAGCTTACAAACAATCATCACTTTTTAAAAATGATAATGGAAAAACAGTACGTTACCCTTTCCATTAAGTATGAGGATTAGAACTTTAATAGTGGCAACTATTTATTTACATATAATACAAAAGTGATACATGCCACCAAGTTTTACAGTCCCTCAATATAGTCGCCAGCATTGTGTACAATCTGTTTCCAGTGATGTGGAAATCGTAGGACACCTGTTGCAGCGCCTGTTCTGTTGATAGTTTGAATTGAATGGTCTACTGCCATAAGAATCTCTGGAACAGTTCTGAACCAGTTGTGAAGCAATTTTTCTCATGCCCAGGCGTTCCTTCAGAATATGGAGCACAGTCATATGTGCAAATCCTGTGCTTCGGGCCAGCTCACGAATTGTATGGTGTTGATCACTGTCTACGAGTGCGGCAATAGCATTCACTTCCGTTTCGCTGACACTAGGATAACCTGACCGATGCATGTCTGCCACATTTTGGCATCCTTCATTGAAGGCTTTTATCCACCTTGCCACTGTTCTGTAAGGCAATGCAGATTCCCCGCAAGCCTCTTGAAGACCTTGATGGCACTGCCGTCCTGTATAACCATTCAATCTTTATCCAACTCCATTGTTCGTGTTTCGAAAACATTGTGACAATACTTACTTTAGACCTCAAACTAATAGGAGGCTCAGTTCTTTGCGTCACTCCGCATGCACGTGACGTAGGAAGGGCGAGTGTTTTTGCTCAGGGATAAGGTAGATATGTAACTAACGTGTGGTATATGTGACATTATTTGGTTTTGTTGCATGGCGTCTTTATAGCAGTGTTGCCACTAGTAAAGTTCCAACCCTCATAAGAGTTTATACAGGGTAAGGCAGCATAACTTCCTTTTTAAAAATGTGTGCCATTCAGTTGGTTCAAGATGTAGCGGAGCGCTAGTGGTCTCGTTCGAGAGGCGGGAGTATAAAGTTTTGTCCTGACACAGTTCAGTCGCCATCATGCGTCGGAACAGTGAAGAGTGAGCTTTTGCCATTGAGGCCTAATTTTGGAGTGGCCGGCCCGCTCTCCAGATTTGGCCCCTTGTGATTTTTTTCCTATGCGTGTTTTTGAAATCCCGTGTTTATGTGAATCGCCCAAGGACCCTACAAGATTTGAAGACCAACATCCAGGAAGAAATTGCCAACATAACACCTGCTATGCTGGCAAGAGTCATGACAAACGCCAGAAATTGGTTTATTCAGTGTATGGAGAATGGAAAATGGGGGACGTCACATACCTAATTTGATCTTCAAAACTAGGAGCCCCTGGTGGTGCAGTGGGTTAAACCCCTGTGCCAGCAGGACTAAAGACCGACAGGTCACAGGTTCAAATCCAGGGAGAGGTGGATGAGCTCCCTCTATCAGCTCCAGCTCCTCATGTGGGGATAAAAACATCAAAATTATCTGGGCATCCCATGGGCAACGTCCTTGCATACGGCCAATTCTCTTACACACTGGAAGCGACTTGCAGTTTCTCAAGTCACTCCTGACACGATAAAAAAAAATCTTCAAAACTACATAAAACAAAACTTTAGGTATGCGCCTACATTATAATTTTTTCTGATTCATACAATGGGTTTTATTAAGTTTTGAAAAAATGAAGTTATGCTGCCTCACCCTGTAGTTTACCTTCCATATTTCCAAATTTGATTATTCATGGATTTGATTAAATTATTCTCATTAGCGATATTTAGGTTCTCCAGTACAATCTGATGAAAACTGATTACAGTCATGCTGGATAAGACATGAAGAAAAAAACCAAACCTAGGGATTCTTCCACACAGCTATGCAACCCAGAATATCAAATCAGAAAATCCTATAATATCTGCTTTGAACTGGATTATCTGAGTCCGCACTGCCATATAATCCAGTTCAAAGCAATAACGTGGGATTTTATTCAGTTGTGTGGAAGGGGCCTAGATATTCCTAGCGGGGTGTTCTCTCAGGTAAAAAATAGCAATTTTATTATTTGCGGTTCTTCACTTTCACGGGGGTCTTGTGCCCCTAACCTCAGTGAGTGTGGATGGCTGACTGCATTTACTTTTCTGCTAATGTAGCCCTTCTAATAATCCACAATTGAAAAAGTTCAGATGCTTTAAGACCCCGGAGTCCAGATTTCTAACACATATACTCATTGTAGCAATGGAGCTGTAATCGAAAACATAAGACAGATAAAAAAATTCCATATCTTTGTGATAGTTAGATAGATGGCAGACGGACATCTAGCTGATAGGTTTTGATGTCTGAGGTTTTCCCCCCAGCTTTTCCCCTTACTGCCGTCCTATGCGCCTTTCTCATTTCCTCCCTGCCCAGCCTTTGTTTGGAGGAAGCATGCTGGAACATAGCTAGCCATCGCTCCTTTCAGGACCGCACTTGATTGATGCTACTTTAATAAGCTGCCAATACTTGTCCTACAACAAATTAGAGAGGGAGGGGGCACGCAGGAATATAGGCAAGGGCAATAGGTCAGAGATCAGCTTCCTAGGACAGAGAATGCAGCCTTTCTCAAACAGAAAGTGGCCTTGGCATGCAGCTCTCGATCCCAGCCGAGAATTACAAAGGAGGTTTGAAGAATATCCTGGACATTGTCATTGTCAAGGTAACAGCCGCCTTAGTATTCATGCAGATTGGCAATCACAAAAACAACAACAAAGAGCCCCTTCTCTGGGGGTTTTCATCCCAAATCACTGTGCCTGACAGCAGTTAGGAGTCAGGGCTAAGAGATTCCTTTCATGGGGACTCCAACTCCCTTAATCCAGCAGCCAGCATGGCCCCCAATATGTCAGTTGGAGGACTCTACTTGTGGTCCACAAATATAACTTTCCCAAGCTCTGCCTAAGCCTTGGAAAGTGAATTTAACACTTGTCAAGGTCTGTCAGACTTATCACTAACTTGTTTTCTAGACTAGTTGTTGTCTTTAGGCAAGAGGCCTATAATACAGTCTGGCACTGCTTTAGTGGTCATGGTTCAATGCCGCAGTATCATTAGCGTTGTAACATCAGAAGGTCTTTAACCTTCTCTGATAAAAAGTGCTGGTGCCTCACCAACCTACATGCTTCATAGCATCCAACCATGGCAGTTAAAGTAGTGTCAAGCTACATTAGTTCTACAGCGTAGATGCACCCAGAGACTTCCAAGCTACTCACCATAGTATTTACACCCAAGATTCCACAGCATTGAGCTATAGGAGTTAAAGTGGTATTAAAGTACTATAATTAGAGACTTCAGATGAAGAGCACAAGTTGGAGAAGAGTATTGTAAAACTTATTTTTTGGAACTCGCTCATTGTCTTGCCTCAGTATGTAAATCTATATAAATAAAAATGTAATGTTTGTTTGGGGTATTAACAGAACTCAAAAACCACTGGACGAATTGACACCAAATTTGGACACAATACACGTATCAGGACAATGAGTGACCATCTATATAAATAAAAATRTAATGTTCGTTTGTGGGATTAACATAACTCAAAAACCACTGGACGAAYTGACACCAACTTTGGACACAAAAGCCAACGAGTGACCWTCACTCATAAAAACACTGGAAAACACAGCGGAAAGGACTTAAAAAGTCAAAAAACAAAAAATACATTACAACGCACGGGCAAAACCACATATATACACAAACACACACATATATACACATATACACAAATAYACACACACACATATACACACGCAAAACACATAGACAGAGACTGGGCCACAGCAACGCGTGGCAGGAGATGGCCAGTCTATATAAATAAAAATGTAATGTTTGTTTGTGGGATTAACATAACTCAAAAACCACTGGGCGAATGGACACCAAATTTGGACACAATACACGTMTCAGGCCAACAAGTGACCATCACTCATAAAAACACTGAAAACACAGYGGAAGGGACTTAAAAAGCCAAAAAACAAAATATTACATTATAATGCATGTGCAAAACCACATATATACACAAACACACATTTATACACATATGCACAAATATATACACACACATATATACACCCACAAAACACATAGACACAGACTGGGCCACAGCAACGCATGGCAGAGGATGGCTATTCTATATAAATAAAAATGTAATGTTCGTTTGTGGGATTAACATAACTCAAAAACCACTGGGCAAATTGACACCAAATTTGGACACAATACACATATCAGGCCAACGAGTGACCATCACTCATAAAAACATTGGAAGACACAATGGAAAGGACTTAAAAAGACAAAAAACAAAAAATACATTACAACACATGTGCAAAACCACATATATACACAAACACGCATATATACACATATACACACACATATACACTTATATGCACCCAGAAAACACATAGACACAGACTGGGCCACAGCAGCGCATGGCAGAGGATGGCTAGTCTATATAAATGAAAATGTAATGTTTGTTTGTGGGATTAACGTAACTTAAAAACCACTGGATGAATTGCCACTAAATTTGGCCACAAGACACCTACCAATCCAAGGAATAACCATCACTCAAAAAAAAATGTTGTCATTTGGGAGGTGTAGTTAGCGGGATTTACAGTTCACCTACAATCAAAGAACATTCTGAACTCCACCAATGATGGAATTGAACCAAACATCGCACACAGGTCTCCCATGACCAACAGAAAACACTAGAAGGGTTTGGTGGGCATTGACCTTGAGTTTGGGAGTTGTAGTTCATCTACATCCAGAGAGCACTGTGGACTCAAACAATGATGGATCTGGACCACACTTGGCACAAGCACTCAATATGCCCAAATATGAACACAGATGGAGTTTGAGGGAAATGGACTGTGACATTTGGGAGTTGTAGTTACTGGGATTTATAGTTCACCTTCAATCAAAGAGCATTCTGAACCCCACCAACGACAGAATTGGGACAAACTTCCCACCCAGAACCCCCATGACCAACAGAAAATACTTAAGGCCATCGAGTACAACTCCCTTCACCAGGGCAAGAAAACATAATCAAAGCCCTCCTGACAAAGAGCCATCCAGCCATAGATATAGATAGATAGATATGATCCACACACACACACACACAGATATAGTATCATAGATTTGAAAGGGACCCCTAAAGAAGGAGAATGATATGTTACATATTCCAGAGTGGGAAAACCAGACAATCTCCACATCAACACTGACAAGAAACAACAAGAAATACTGTTTACCCACAAGTGTAAAGAAATATATTAGAAACCAACACTTTTTCATTACTTTATTTTCCAGATCACCAGACTGGGCCACAGCAACACATGGCAGGGGATAGCTAGTATGAGAATAAGTTGTTTGCATAGCTACTTGGAATAAATAGTTAAACATAATTTTTTTGCCATGACAAGTCACTGGTTGATCTATACAAATGTGTCAGTAATTTTTCTAGCCCAAGGCTACAATTAGTTTTTGAAAATGTGTCCAAAGATATAGTTCCCCTATGAACCATCTCAGAGATTAAGATAGTCACAGGAGGCCCTGCTCTCTTCCCAAGCATGGTTGGTGGGGATGAGAAACAGGGCCTTCTCAGTGGTGGTCCCTCGGTTGTGGAACTTCCTCCCTAGTGATATCAGGGCAGCCCCCTCCCTCCTAGTGTTTAGAAAGAGAGTAAAAACTTGGCTCTGGGAGCAGCCGTTTGAAAATAGAGCAATACAGGAAAGTTAACATGGAAAAATGTGGATTTTGACTTTGGAATGGCCTTAGACTCTGGATGATGTCAGTCATTGAATGTATTTTAAATTATGCTAACGTATGTTTTTAGCTGTTATTGTATGTTTTAAGGGACAGTGGAGGTGTGATTGTAAGACACCTTGAGTCCTCTTCGGGGTACTTAGGCGATCCCTCGTTGTCCGAGTTGGATTGTCTTCCAAGATCAGTGTACTGGCAGTGGGTCCGTAGGTGACTGTGGAGCCCTATACTTGATCTGCATCTTTTCTCAAGGGCCAGGGCTTCCCAGTTCTCAGTGTCTATGCCAGAGGTTTTAAGGTTGGCTTTGAGTCCATCTTTAAATCTCTTTTCCTGTCCACCAACATTCCATTTTCCATTCTTGAGTTTGGAATAGAACAACTGCTTTGGGAGATGGTGGTCAGGCATCTGGACAACATGACCGGTCCATCAGAGTTGATGGCAGAGGACCATCCCTTCAATGCTGGTGGTCTTTGCTTCTTCCAGCACGCTGACATTTGTCTGCTTCCCAAGAGATTTGCAGGATTTTTCGGAGGCAACACTGATGGAATCGTTCTAGGAGTTGCATGTGACATCTGTAGATAGTCCACGTCTTGCAGGCATATAGCCTCCGGGTAGAGAAAGGTAGGATCTAAATAAGGTCAATCAATCAATCTATCTATCTATCAATAAAAATAAATCAAATCACATTGAACTTCGTTTTAAAGAATGAAATGTGCTCTGAAGTCATACTCATAAGATTGCTATGGTAGTTACCTAGTCAGTACATTGTTTTAAGTGTTTGCTGAGAACAGTTTCATGATGCTGATATCATTTTAAAGAATGTGTGAGTCACTGTGCTTTATGATTGATAGCATCCAAAATGTTGCCCATGCATGCTAGACAGGTCATGAACTTGGGTGACTGGATTCCTTATCTCTGGTTATCCTTTGCTGTTAATATCATATAATCATAGAGGTAGAAGAGACCACAAGGGCCATCCAATCCAACCTATTCTGCCATACAGGAACACACAATCAGAGGACTCCTGACAGATAACCATCCAGCCTTTGCTTATACACTTCCAGAGAAGGAGACTCCACCACACTCCAAGGCAGCATATTCCACAGCTGAACACAGTTCTTACTGTCAGGAAGTTCTTCCTAATCTTTAGGTGGAATCGAATGTTATTGCTACTGGTGGGAATAACAGCAGGATGTAGATTATGTGATATTTTAATTCAGTTGTAGAGACCAAAACACATTAACATGAAAGAAAATTAGTTATATATACAAAGCAATCCAATGATTTATTGCGAATGACTGGAGAAGGTCCATTGGTGGAGCAACTGCCAAATCCATTGTTCTGTCACATTTTGCTATGGCCAAAATGAGAGCTGAAGGGTGGCCTTTTCTCTGCCTTTTCCTTGATTGCAATGTGTCATAATATATTATGAATTGAAGCTTCTAGGACATGATAAAGAAAAGCAGAGCATTGTCAATTTTGGACATGTCAACTTTGACTGATGGTTGTCCTATGAATGAGTGATCTCCAAGAGCCTTGACCATCAGCTGCCCTATTCAGATCCTGCAAACTCAGAACTGTGGCTTTCTTAAGTCAATCTACCTGTAATGCCATCTTGGATGTTTCCTACCACCTTTCCATCATTATCATCTTTTCATTATGTTGGGTTGTGCCAAATGTGTCCAAAGACTTATAGCTTCTGTTTTGTCATCTTACCTTCTAGTGAGCGTTTCGGCTTAATTCACTCTTGGGTTGCCCCTACTCAATAAAATTAATATAGTTTGACAACACTTGATTCCATTAACGCTATGGAATCCTGGAAACTGTAGTTTGGTGAGTCACCAACACTATTTGGCAGAGAAGGTGAAAAACTCTGGAAAAATACAATTCCCATGATTTCATAACATTGTGCCATAGCAGTTAGTGTTCCGTTTAGATTTTCAAGCCATGGATGGTTAAATATGTGGATGTGGAATCCATGGATATGGAGAACTGACTGTGTGTCTGATGTGGACATAAGAGAGTGTCTTTTAAAAAAATCAAAGCATTTAAAACATAATAGAATTGTCTTGTCACATCATCTATTCTCAAGTCGAATCTGCGAGATGGGGTGTGAGGCTTTTGATTCCTAATCTAATGTGTCAGAAGTGTCTTTCAAGGACATATGTTCTGCATTTCTCCCTTTTAAAAATGAGTTTTAAGCTGTTGAAATTTTGTGATGTAATATAATTGGTTATTGAATGGTTTTTAAGCTTTTGTAACAAATATGTTATAGCTGTACTTTGTTTTAATTTATTACAAGTCACTCTGGGTGGTATAAGGGGAGAAAGGTATGATGTAAAATCAAATCTTTATCATGATAACCAACTCAAAATTAATTTCTTTCTAAGGCAGGCAGCACAGATTAACTCTTTTTAGGTTAAAATATCTAGTACTTAAAGCTGCCGATTTGCCACTCCTCTGACTTGGATACTTGGACAGATAAAGAATATTCAAGAGGTGGTTTTGAAAGTTTTTTTTCCTCTGAAATATAGCCTACTGTTGAGAAGTCAAGATGACTAAAGTGACTCACTAGAAAAGACAATAATTCTTTGGAAGATAGAAAGCAGTAGTGTTGTCGAGTCATGGCACCCTCTCCCTAAAGATTTCATAAAAAGACTCCAAGAAAGATTTATGATTTTTTTTAAATTTAAAAAACAAACATTTTCCACAGCTCCAAAGTTGCTAAATGTCAAAGTCTAGCAGCAGCTGTACCCTAAAAACTCTTATCAAATCTAACCCTTCAATAAATGTATCAATGGACTGCTTTTAGGAGGATGACTTAAATCGGCAACTGTTTGACTGTTTGAATGTTTTTATTCTGTTTTTATACTGTTTTATTTAAATTGTATATTTATGCTTTTGGTTGTGGGCACCATGGAGTGCCAGTTGTTAGCCTCCCTGAGTCTTTATGCGGAGGTCGAGATAGGACGGGATACAAATGTCTGAAATAAATAAATAAATAAATAATAACTTTATTTATAGCCCGCCAACCATCTTCCCAAAGGGACTCGGGCGGCTAACATGGGGTCAGGGCCAGGCAATTACAATAAGACAAATAAAATGCATACAGATTGACAAAAACCTCAAATAAAAATGCTAAAGAATAACATGGTGATGCAACAAAATAATAACAATAGCATAATAAAACAAAATATAAAATGGTACAAGAATTAAACAAAGGCGACCTGGGCCCAATGTACAAGATAAAAATTGTAATCATAGCCAGGGTCCCTCTAGATATTTTCCAAGTCAGATAAATATCAAAACCTTTGTGTGTGCATGCAGACAGTCGGGATGAACTCAGGATGTTTGTTCATTTAACTTGAGGCTGAGAGTCTGCCACTCCCACAGAAGATGGGGTTTGTTCACTAGTGAATGGGCAGCCAAGATCTTGATTGTTTGAAATTACCACCATTTGCTTTTGGATCTTGCACCCTTTGCATCATATGGAAATGGACACTTGAGTTAATACAAAATCGTCAGCATATCCACATCACCACTTCCTCCAGGTTTGCATCCTCCCAGAGAGCATCTCTGCAATGGATTGGTCCTTCAAGCTGACCAACTACTAGTTGTCTTTCAGCCATGGGAATTTACTCCTGTAGGCTGTGATGTCAATCCCGATGTAGATCCTAGCCTACCTATCTTCTCAACCAATCAAGGGATGTAGTGGGAAGCCTGAATAACTGCCAGAACTGTATAAAATGTCATGTATTTTTCTATGAATTTGTGCTTGTACCCTTTGAAATGTATTGCTTGTACTTGCATCCTATTTGGCCAAATTGTAATAAACATCAATAGCTTTGCCTTCAGCCCGAAGTGCTTGTTCTCAATCTAGGTTGATCTAGTTTAACGGAAGCTTGCTGAGCACGGATCTCCTTGTCCGTGGTCCTAGCTGAAATCTCAACAGTAGGAAAAGATAGAGACTGTTTTCCAAATGAAAGAGACCACAATGGGCATCTAGTTGAACCTTCTGCCATGCAGGAACACACAACTAGACCACTCCTGGCAGATGGCCACTCAGCCTTTCCTTAAAAACTTTCAGAGGAGACTCCACTCCACTCCAAGGCAGCCTATTCCACTGCCGATACTGTTGTATTATCCAGGCAGAGGCCACTAGAGTGAGAAGGAGACCCTATTTTATGGGAGGGGGAGCTGAAGGAGGAAAACCACCCCCCCTCCCCATTTTCTCTGGTTATTCCCCACCACCACTTCCTATATCATAAAGGGAGGGTTGTTTCTGAAACAGTGGCATGGGGGGGGGGATAGCAGGAAAATAGGGTGAAATGGTTTTACTCCTTGAACCCACCATCTACCCCCATAAAATGAAGTATCCTTCCCTCTCTAGCACCCCCAGGTGGCCTCCATCTGGATAATACAACAATATACCATGGCTAAACAGCTCTGGCTATCAAGAAGTTCTTACTAAAGTTTAGGTGGAATCTTTTGTTCTGGCACTTTGAATCCATTGCTCCATGTTCTCCTCTCCATCTTTAAATCTCTTTTCCTGTCCTCCTTCATTCCATTTTCCATTCTTGAGCTCAAAGTAGAGCAACTGCTTTGAGAGACAGTGGTCGGGCATTTGGACAACGTGGCCGGTCCAGCGAAGTTGATGACGGAAGACCATCACTTCAATGCTGGTGGTCTTTGTTTCTTCCAGCATGCTGACATTTGTCCGTCTGTCTTCCCAGGAGATTTGCAAGATTTTTTGGAGACAAGGCTGATGGAGTTGCATGTGACGTCTGTAGATAGTCCACATTTCACATATTGTATTATACTGTAATTGTAATGTATTCTTCTTCTCTTCTTGGCGTGGAGAGAGGATTCAGCCTATTGTTTTATATTGTAATTGCAATGTATTGTAATACCCCAATATGTCATTAATTGAGACTAAATTCTGACTTCTAAATATGATACACAGGGAGAAGTTTGTGTGTTGGGTGGCTGTACATTTTCTGGGCTGCATGGCCATGTTCCAGAAGTTTGTGTGTGTTTTAGAAAGTACTTTCTGATGCAGCGCTGTGTTTGTATTCTCCTTCCCTTCTTGGCTTGGAGAGAGGATTCAGCCTATTGTACTACGTTGTAATTGTAATATATTGTAATACCCCAATATGTCATTAATTGAGACTAAATACTGACTTCTAAATATGATACACAGTAAGAAGTTTGCGTTGGGTGGCTGTGAGTTTTCTGGGCTGTATGGTTATGTTCCAGAAGTTTGTGTGTGTTTGAGAAAGCACTTTCTGATGCACGTTGCTCCTTCCCTTCTTGGCTTGGAGAGAGGATTCAGGCCTATTGTATTGTAATGTATTGTAATACACCAATATGTCATTAATTGACACTAAATACTGACTTTTAAATATGATACACAGGGAGTGCTCCAGCTGGAGGTCAGTTGTGGCCAGCAGTGCTATAGAATTTGAAGAGGCATGAATGGAGGGCGAAAAAGAGAAACATGCCAAGAGGAAAGCCCATCAAGCCAACCCCGACCAGCACCACCTTCCATCACTTACATTTCTTTCTATCACAGCTACTAGACTACTATCTATGCATGATATGATAAAGGTAACCTTACTCTACTGATATAGTATTTTCTTTTTCCGATTGACTGATTAGAACCATGAATTTCCTTCTGTGAACCTGCACGATCCTTTGAGGAGGTCCTTCTCTAGCCCTTACCTCCATCACAGGTGCGACTTGTGGGGACGAGGGAAAGGTCCTTGTCCGTGGTGGCTCCTCAGCTTTGGAACTCACTACCCAGCGCTCTAGCTGGAAGTCAGCTGTGATCAGCAGTGCTGTAGAATTTGAAGAGGCATGAATGGAGGGTGAAAGAGGGAAACGTTCCAAGAGGAAGGCATGTCAAGCCAATCCCGCCTGGGACCGGCTTCCACCTGGAAATTGATGCCTTCACTGCGGGAGAACATTCAGATCAACAATAGGGCTTCACAGTCATCTACGTACCCACCGCCAGTACACTGACCTTGGAGGACAATACTACTTGGACAATGAGGGATCACCAAAGTAAGTAAGAAGTACAGTACACAGGGAGAAGTTTGCGTTGGGTGGCTCTGAGTTTTCTGGGTTGTATGGCCATGTTCCAGAAGTTTGTGTGTGTTTTAGAAAGCACTTTCTGATGCATGTCGCTGTGTTTGTATTCTTCTTCCCTTCTTGGCTTGGAGAGAGGATTTAGCCGTGGAAGGGATATGGACTTCCAGTGCTCTTGGCATTAGCGTGTACCTTTTTTTGGAGAGAAAAAAACTCTGTGTGAACTCCCAGCCCTGGAGCATTTGAAATCGGCTCGGAAGCTTTGCTCGTGTCACAAATGCTGCTCCAACTTGTCCTGAGGAAGCCTTCATAATGGGGTCAGGTAGAGTTCATTGAACTACCAGCCCAGCACTATTTGAGAAATGCTAAGGTGCTCTTTCAACTGATCTCCCAACTCCCCTCTGTGGTTTCCCCCCTCCCCTTCTCCCCGCTCTGTCTTTGCCTGTTTTTAAATGGGCAGTTTTTACAGCATCAATAAAGAACTTTCCTATCCAATTGCCCCAGACAAAAGATTGAAAGCCAGGTTTTAAAACTATGAAAACTTTGTGTTAGGTTCACCATTAGATTGTTTTGCTGTGTCAAATACCCATTGGAGTTCAAAAGTTCAGATGAACCATGAACTTTGTCATTTCACAGCAGGTTGTTCTACAAATATAGCCCAAAAGTAGGCAGCAGGATGCAGAGGAAGGTGGGAACAGCACTTTGACAGCATCAAGGGTGCTTTTTTGCTTTGTCTGCGCCTATCTGTGTTTGCTTAACTTAAAGATGATTTTACCAGGTCAAACTATGGAAGAAAGGCAAGGTCCTAAAAAAAATCAAACCATTTTCACAATGGTTTGAAAGAGCGGAGGCGGGATTTAAAACAACACACATTTGGTGGCTAGTAGTGAATGCACAAGCTAAATCCGGCTAATCTTCTTAATAAATTGTGAAGTCTTGTATGCCTTGCAGGCTCAGTGATGGCTTTCTCCATGTCTGGGACAGCATAGAGTATCCAAACAAACAGGGTCATGACTCTTGTGTGTTTGTTTTAAAAAGTTGGGATCCGTGCTTTTTTGTGATACAGTCTCTTGAACTGCATAGTTAGGCAAAGATTGACCCAATGTCCTCTTGGGATACAGTGTCACCAGCTTCGTAGTTAGATGTTGGTGGGTCAAAAAGTTTTGCCTCCTGGGTCATAACAACATTATGAATTAACGTATAATAGCAGAAGTCGCTACAAACCATAGCCTGAACTGTCCTCTACACAAAACTACTGTTCAACATAGTCACCATCAATTTGTTCATATTTGCGCCATCGTTTAACCCAGATATCAAAATCATCTATCGCACAGATGGCAAACTACAACCTCAGCAGATTGAAAGCGAAAACCAAGGTTACAACAACATCTGTTATAGTACTCCAGTATGCTGATGACAACATTGTCTGTGCACATTCAGAAGAAGACCTACAAGCCACTCTAAACACCTTCACAGAAGCATACGAGCAGCTCGGCCTGTCATTAAACATCGAGAAAACCAAAGTGCTTTTCCAGCAGTCACCAACCAATCCCTCTCCAATGCCAGAGACACAGCTTAATGGTGTAACATTAGAAAATGTTGACCATTTCCGCTACCTTGGCAGCCACCTCTCCACAAAAGTCAACATTGACACTGAAATTCAGCACCACCTGAGCTCTGCAACTGCAGCCTTTTTCTGAATGAAGCAGAGAGTGATTGAGGACCGAAACATCCGTAGAGATACCAAGGGGATTGTTTAGAAAGCTATTGTCCTCCCAACCCTGCTATACGCTTGCGAGATGTGGACAGGCTACAGGCGTCACATGCAACTCCTGGAACGATTCCATCTTCACAGGGTTCCATACTTCGCACTTTAACAACACAACCGTTCAACGCTAAGGCTTCCTGCCAAAATGGAATTGTAGAGGAGAGTCTACTGAACAAGCCAGTACCTGCCGCATACCAGTACTGCCATCCGTTGAGGAGTTATGAAGGTGGAGACATTACTTTTCATTCAACCCTCATATATGTCTCTGTTTTGGACTGTCATATTCTTAAATAATGACCAGAAACAAATAATGTATTGCATTTTTAATATTCTTTCCCTTCATTTTCATTCTGCTGGGCCCCAAAAATATCAGAAGAAGAAATGATGGCATATTGTACTTGATTTACTATCAATGTTTGCTTAACTTAAATATGACTTCAGAATATCATGGGTTTCCTTCCCCATAGAAACGTAGGGCCTGTTCACATTCCAGAACTGTATCACTATTGTTCCACTTTAACTGCCATGGCTCCATCTTCAGCATGACTCCCTTGATGAGACCCTACATGTCTCTGGCTGAGAGTGGTTAGTGCCAGGATTCTATAAGATGGAACCATGGAAATTAAAGTGAAATAGTAGCATTATAATTCTGTAATATGAATGGGTCCACAGAGTTGACGGAGAGTGCAAGAACCACCCAGTCCTTCTTGGGATTATCCTGTAAACGCAACTCAAAGACCTTCAAAGAAGCATCCTCTACCTATCACTGAAGGTTGCTTCATTGAAGAGCAAGACATAACATGTTTACTCAGGCCCCATCTACACTGCCATATAAAATCCAGATTGTCTGCTTGAACTGGATGATATGGTAGTGTAGACTACTATAATCAAGTTCAAAACAGATAATCTGTATTTTATATGGAAGTGCAGATGGGGCCTCAGTTGTGGCTTTCTTGATGGTGTCTCCCCAACTGTAATGTGGTCTTTCTCTTCTCCTACTGCTTTCTAATTTACCAAATATTATTGTCTTTGCTAGTGAGACATGTCTTCTCATAGTAAGTCCTAACTATGACTCTCTCAGTTTAACCATCTTAGCTTCAAGGGGGATTTCAGTCTTGATTTGATGTAGAACTAACTTATTTGTCTTTGGCATACATAGAACTAGTCACCACATTTCAAATGAGTTGAATTTCTTCCAATCAGCTTTCTGCACTCTCCAGCTTTTACACAAACACACACACACATTTGTATCTTTATACATTAACAGTTAGCATCAGTGTGACATAGTAAAACAAGACAGAATAATTGTAAAATAGCATTGGCGCACAACCATAATTGGAAAGATGATCAAATGAACAATTCAACTATATAGCTTGACACTTCAGAATCCCATTTAGTTCCTTCCAAGTCCTAGACTAATTTATTTTCTTCTAATTTCTTGACTGCAGGCAGGCTCTATTTTGATTGAGCCAAGGTACAGAAACTCTTGGACCGTTCCAGTGTCTTCTTCATCTATTTTAAATTTATGTAAATACTTTGTGAATATTTTGGCAATTGATTTCTTCCAAGTGTTCTGAGTATAGTTTCCACTTTCTGAAACTGTATGTTCATCTATAACTAGTTTTTCCTTGAATCAATCTGTCTTCTTTCTGTCTGATTTTTCATATTTGTTCAGTTTGTTGTGTTCATCATCCTTTTACCTGGTTATATGATGATGATGATGATGATGATGATGATGATGATGATGGAAGTGATTGAAGAGAACTGGAAAAGCTGACATAATATGAGCATTTAAAGATCGAACTGCAAAGACTCTGGCACAAGCCAGTAAAAGTGGTCCCAGTGGTGATCGGCACACTGGGTGCAGTGCCTAAAGACCTTGGCCTGCACTTAAACACAATCGGTGCCGTCAAAATTGCCATCTGCCAGCTACAAAAAGCCACCTTACTGGGATCTGCACAGATTATTCACCCATACATCACGCAGTCCTTGTGTTCAGTCTCCCAGGAGCCTGGTTTGTCCTACCTTGAGGCTGCTTTCTTTTGCATTTTGTCCCAGGACTGCTGCAGTTTGCAAGAGCCCTAAAGATTAATAGTAGCAGCCTTGCAAAGCCAGTCTACAGGCCTCCTTTGCAGTTATTGGCCCAGAGAGTAACTTTTGAGCCCGCCCCTTTTACCAGGCCAGACCTCCATTTTGGAGTCCTCCTTGCCTGTTGTTCAGTTCTGAAGAAGGAATCTGATGTGCTGGAGGCCAGAAAGGTAGCTCCGACAAAACCACTGCAAAAACAATTGAATTATAGACAGGAATTGAGAAGAATTGAGCTATAGTTAGATAGATTATGAGAGAGTTATAGAGTGTAAAGAAGAATAGATATTGAGCTTTGAGAATTGAGTTTTATAGAGTCTTATAGAGAGAGAGACTGTATTGCCTTATCTCCAAGGCTAATCTGGAGATTAGACAGATAGGGAAAGATTTGTTCTTTCTAAAAGACAACAGCTCTGGATTAGGGTGAAGGATCCCTGGATCCCTTTGCCACTTGGGGAAAGGCTGACTCAGTAACTGGTGGAGAAGAGAAAGAAGAAATATTTATTTGGTTTATCAATTAACTGTTCTGTTTGCAACTTTGCGAAATAAATATCCTTTTTGATGTTCAGAACTTGTAATAGACTCAGTTACTGAGAATCTCAATCTTCTCAAGAAAAGCATCAGCAGTTCGCCCAGACATAGGGAATAGCACATCATAGTTTCGTTTTTATAAAAGCATCTGGGTGTAACGGCACACCTAGATACAGGGGTGGCTCACCTACAATCAAAGAGCATTCTGAACTCCACCAATGATGGAATTGAACCAAATATGGCACACAGAACTCCCACGACGAACAGAAAATATATATCGGTGATTGGTTTGGGGGGGGGGGGGGCAAAATACTGTTTGCTTACCATTGAAAATTACCTAGGGCCGCCTCTGCCTAGACACTTGGGAAGTGTCCGGCATGTGATCCAATACAACAGCCAGCAGAGTGTCTGCTGTGGACTCATCTTGTTGTGTTTCAAATAATGATAACAATAATAACTTTATTTATACCCCGACAACCATCTCCCCGAAGGGACATGGGGCGGCTAACATGGGGCCAGGGCAAGGCAATTACAATAAGACAAATAAAATGCATACAAAACAGACAAAAACCTCAAATAAAAATGCTAAACAATAACATGGTAATGCAACAAAATAATAGCAATAGCATAATAAAACAAAATATAAAACAGTACAAGAATTAAAGGCGAGCTGGGCCAAATGCACAAGATAAAAATTGTAATCATAGCCAGGGTCCCTTTAGATATTTCCCAGGCCAGATAAATATCAAAACCTTTATTATTATTATTCACCAATACATCACACAGACCTAGACACTTGGGAAGTGTCCAACGTGTGATCCAATATAACAGCCAGCATAGTGATCTTGCTTGCTGTGTACTAATCTTGTTATGTTTATAATACATAAATAAATACTTTATTTCTATAACACCCTATTAATATGTTCCCCTACTAATTGTAGAGCATCTCCGCTCTTGCTTTAAATCTCTCTTTGATTTCTCTAATCTTACAGAAGAGGTCTCTAGTTTTTCCTTTTCCCTTTGTTTTGGTCGTCATTTTCAAATGTTCTGCATTGATTATTATAGTAGTTCTCTTTGTTCCTGTGCAAAAGTCATTGAACAGTTGAACTCAGGGTTCTGACCTTATCTCTGTCTTTTTTTTAAATTTTGCTTCTCATCTCTCCTTAGCTGCTTGAAGAATTTCATCTGTCGTCCATTGAGGCTTCTCTTTCTTTTTGGCTGCAGACAGTGTCTTTTTGCAATTGTTCTTGACAATGTCCCTGGCTTTAGTCCAGAGCTCTTCTGACTCCCAAACAATTAGGCTTAATAGTGCTGGAGGGCTGCATAACTCTCATTCTCGTTTTAAAGGATGTGTGTCATTTTGAAAGTTTTGTCACTAATTTACCTATCTCGAGGCATTTGATCATAGAACAGAATCAATGTTTTCCATGTTAGGATATCACCATTTAATTGCCCGGAAATGTGGAAATGTATGGTTACCACTAGATGAACTGTAGCATTGATAGTTTTTAGAACTGAATGTGTTAAAACTATCAGATAAAAGAGTTCTACTGTTATCAAACGAATGGGATGATTTAAAAACCGTCCTGTGCCTCTCAGATGTTCTATTCAATGGCACGGTCCTTGCTGCAGAGGGAATTAAGATGGTTTGAAGACTGATTTATAAACCATTTTCTGCAACCCAGAGGCAGATCACTTGTTAGCACTGAACCATGGATGACAGGTTCATTCCCCCGCAGGCTCTAGATGGGATGGGAAAGATCCAGGTCTTTTGCAAATGGCACAATATAGCATTTTAATAACACTTAAAATAAATTGGAAGATAATCTCATATTGCTGTAGGGAGGTAAGTTCACATCTGTAGCTTTTGTTGGCTGCGCACTGAACCACATCGGAAGCAAAACGCGTTGTGTTCATATTTCCGATGCTTTTGTAAATAACATTCCATTTCAACCATCCATTTCCTTCACAGAACAAAAAGGGGGAAAATACTTAATCTGTGAACTTTAACTGTGTTTTCCTGTATACATTTATTGCTTTATCATTACAGTTGGCTTTTGGCAGAGATAGCAGGCAGTGTTCGGCAAGATCCTGTGCAAGTGGAAAATAAGGAAACAACTAAAGAGGTGCCCCCACCCTCTCTTACAAGAAAGTGATTTGTTGTTGTTGTTGCCATTGTATGCCTTCCGGTCAATTCTGGCGTATGGTGACCCTAGGTTTAACTCATCATGGGGTTTTCCAGGGCGGAGAGGTCATCCACTAGGTTTCTATGGCTGAGTAGGGAATTGAACTCTTGTCTCCAGACTTGCAGTCCAATGTTCAAACCATGACACCATGCTGGCTTTAGAAAGTGATTTGGAGAATGTATGAGGGTGGGTCAAATGTTTTGCTTCCTGTGTCATAAGAACATTATGAATGAACCTATAATACCAGAAGTTGCTACAGGTCATAGTCTGAACTATCCTCTCCACAAAACTGCCATTCAACATAGTCAGTATCAGTTTGTACAAATTTGTGCCATTGTTTAACCTTAGACATCAAAACCATTTTGGAAAAATTGAGGGTTTTGTTTTGTGATCCATGATTTCAAAGCTGTTTTAATATCATTCAAGTCATTGACTCTGAAACCACATAGGGTGTCTTTCAGAGGTCCAAATAGGTAAAAGTCAGAAGGMGCTATGACAGTAGAATGTTTATGGGGATGCTGTAATGCAGTGGTTCTCAGCCTGTGGGTCCCCAGGTGTTTTGGCCTACAACTCCCAGAAATCCCAGCCAGTTTACCAGCTGTTAGGATTTCTGGAAGTTGAAGGCCGAAACATCTGGGGACCCACAGGCTGAGAACCACTGCATTACAGCATCCCCATAAACATTCTTCAAGTGATGATGGATTTCCTTAGATGCACAACCTTCTTTTGCCCGAAATTCAATGACGACTCTTTATTTTCTTCATATTATTATTATTATTATTATTATTATTAATAATAAACAATTTTATTTATACCCCTCCATCATCTCCCCAAGAGGACTCAGGGCGGCTAACAAAGGCCAAGCCCAAGAGTTACAATCAAGCAAAATAAAATACAAACAAGCAAATAATAATATCAAAGTAACATGCATACTCTAGTAAAATCTATATCTATATCTATATCTATCTATATCTATATCTATATATATAATAAAGAAGAGTGTTTGTATCGGACAGAGGAATTGTGGAGGGAGGGCGGTGTATGTGGCAGCTTTCTGATTGGCTGCCGCTGTGGTGCTATTTGCATATGGTCTCTGATTGGCCAGCTTCAATAGGAGCCCCTGGTGGAGAAGAGGGTTCATGGCAGAAACGGGGCATGACAGAAGGAAATTTGCATATGGTCTCTGATTGGCCAGCCTCAAATCCAACATTCCGAGATGACAAAGAGAGGAAAGGAAAGGCCGGGGCCTGGGTCAGAACACTCCCAATACAGATCGAAATAGGCACACAGAGCCCCCATCACCCACTCTACATCCTACTGCAGTTTGGAGGACTATGAACCATGGATGATGGGACTTGCAGTACCACCACTCACATTCTGAGACCGCTGTTAACCTTATCCAATGACTGATCAGGACCAAACTTCGCACAGAGACCTCTCATGACCCACTTTACGTCCTGGTGTG
>NW_026846588.1:90925269-90971696 GCF_025583915.1 Anolis sagrei ordinatus
AGGATCGTGCGGGTTCATAGAAGGAAATTCATGGTTCTAATCAATCAATCGGAAAAAGATAATACTATATCAGTATAGTAAGGTTACCTCTACCGCATACTGCATAGATACTAGTCTAGTAGTTATGAAAGGAAGAAAAGTTAGAGTGATGGAGGCATTACTTCTTGACCCAACCACATATATTATTGTGTGCTCTTTCATGAATAATGCAAAATCCAGGTTGTTGCTGTTATTATTTTTATTATACCCCATTGTTTCTCCAAGATTTGGACTCAATATATTTATTTAAAAGGGGAAGATACCTTAAGGATAAGACACTCTTCAGAGCAGTACCTCCTTTTACCTACTTGTCATTTATGCTGCCGCACATTAATTTTCCTTTGTCTCTGAGTTCAATCTCCCTGGTAAAGGGAGAACACAAAACATACAGAGTTTAGTCAGTCTTGTTCCTCTTACTCATTTCTTACTCAAGGTGAGAGAGCAGATTAATAGGAAGCAAATGTAAGGAGGAACAGTTGAGTCAGCGGACCTTAGAATTTGGAAAAGGGATGCCTGGAGGCATGAACCCACGGTTTGCTAGATCATTAGAATGAGGTAAATGCTTTATACAGTAAATTTGAGGTCGCTGCATGAAAGGGAACCACATGATGATAAACTTTGCAATTGTTGTATTTTTATTACTGGAGATGGGGAGAGATGCTGGTGGGATTGCCTACAGCAGTGGTTCTCAACCTGTGGGTCCCCAGGTGTTTTGGCCTACAACTCCAAGGAATCACAGTCAGTTTACTAGCTGTTAGGATTTCTGGGAGTTAAAGTCCAAAAGCATCTGGGGACCCCAGGTTGAGAACCACTGGCCTAGAGGATACTATGCACCTTGCCTTGAATTAATAGGGTTTGCAATTTGCTGTTCAACTACTGCACCAAAAGCTCTTGGGTTTGGTTGTTTCCTGATTATGCCATTGTTGTTGATTCCAGAACACTCAGGATTTGGTGGAAATTGATATATGAAAATTTAAGAAGCTGATTTCAAAACACATGTTTGGCCAAACTTTGGGCCCTTCCACACAGCCATATAACCTAGAATACCAAGGCAGAATAACACACAAAATCTGCTTTGAACTGGGTTATCTGATCCACACTGCTATATATCCCACGGCCCTTCCACACTGCCATATAACCCAGAACATCATGGCAGAAAATCCCACAAGATCTGCTTAGAACTGAGTTATCTGAGTCCACACTGTTATATGTTCCAGTTCAAGGCAGATCATGTGGGATTTTATTCAGCTGTGGAAGGGGCTTCAAAGAAATTAGTTGCATTAAACATGACTATGATCATGGAAAGGGTCATTAGTAGTTATTCTTAGTGCGGTTTGGACAATAACTTGCTAAAGTACTCATTACTAACATATTATTGAGAGCCAGTGTGTAAGGGCCCTTCTACATAGCCCTATATTGCAGAATATCAAGGCAGAAAATCACACATTATCTGGGTGTGGACTCAGATAACCTAGTTCAAAGCAGATCTTGTGGGATTTTCTGCCTTGATATTCTGGGATATAGGGCTGTGCGGAAGGGCCCGAAGTTTGAGGATTGGACTATAATTTGAGACCAGGGTTTGAGCTCCTTTTCGGCCATACACACTCATTGGATGATCTGGGGCAGAACACACTCTATCAGCCTCAGAAAAAGGCAAAGACAAATCCCTTCGGAGCAATCTTGCCAAGAAAAACCTGTGATAGATTCAACTTGAGGTTATTAACCTTGAATTATTCAAACAGAATGTTGATCAGAACTTTCTTGATTTCTTCCTTTTCTTCTTCCTGCAATTAGTAGCTGCCTTTTTGGTAATAAGATCTCACAAGGCCAGATGTTACAAGCCACAGCTGCAGATCTTTCATCAAATCCGACCAAGCAGCCACCACTTTAAAATCTCAGATGCTCTGAAGTGTGTTACTTTCACTCAGGAAAGTAACACATTTCAATCTTATCTCGTTCCTTTTATTGTGATGAGAGCCCTTTCACAGCCATGTAACTCAGGGTTCTTCCACACAGCCCTATATCCAATAATATCAAGGCAGAAAATTCCACAATATCGCTCCTGACATGGGAATAAAATGGACAAACTGGGGCAGAAGCATCCTAGGACACCCCATGTGATAAGGCTGTGAGTGGCTCACTCAGAAATTGAGGAACCAAACATCCCCAAATCCTGGAGTCACCTTACTTTTCTTTGGTTTTCCTTTCTATGAAAACTGTATACTTCTTTGTTAAAAAAGTTGGCATAACACTGGCTGGATTTATACTGCCCTCTATCCCAGGATCTGATCCCAGATTACCTGCTTTGAACTGGATCATATGAGACTACACTTCCATATAATTTGGGATAAACAGATAAACTAGGATCATATTCTGGGATATAGGGCACTGTAGAAGGAACCACTAGCCCAAACACGTAACATCACTGTGTGAATAGGGATATGTGTGTGACTTTGTTTTGAACACAAATTTCTGAAGAAGACATGTTCAGGTGTCGCTGTGTTGTCCATGTAGCAATATTATTATTATTATTATTATTATTATTATTATTATTATTATTATTATTATTATTATTATTATTTGAAACACAACAAGATGAGTCCACAGCAGACACTCTGCTGGTTGTTGATCTGGATCACACGTCAGACACTTCCCAAGTGTCTAGGACTGTGTGATGTATCGGCAGATAATGCATGCAGATCCCAGTAAGGTGGCCTTCTGCAGCTGGCAGATGGTAATTTTGTCAGTGCCGATTGTGTTTAAGTGCAGGCCAAGGTCTTTAGGCACTGCACCCAGTGTGCCGATCACCACTGGGACCACCTTTACTGGTTTGTGCCAGAGTCTTTTGCAGTTCAATTTTTAAATCCTCATATCGTGTCAGCTTTTCTCTACAATCCTGCTGCCACCTGAGATTGCAACATCGACAATCCATACGTTGTCTTTTAACACGATTGTGAGGTCAGGAGTATTATGCTCCAAACTCAGTTTGTCTTAATCTGGAAGTCCCAGAGGAGTTTGACGTGTTAATTCTCTGTAACTTTTTCCGGCTTATGATCCCACCAGTTCTTTGTTGCAGGCAGATGGTATTTGTGGCACAAATTCCAATGAATCATCTGAGCAACGATGTTATGCCTCTGCCTGTAGTCTGTCTGTGCGATCTTCTTGCAGCAGCTGAGGATGTGATCTATGGTTTCATCTGCTTCCTTGCAGGGTCTACATTTGGGATCTGTTGTCGACTTTTCAATTCTGGCTTTGATGGCATTGGTTGTAATGGCTTGTTCTTGGGCTGCCGGAATCAGGCCCTCCGGAATCAGGCCCTCCGTCTCCTTTTTCAGAGTTCCATTTGTGAGCCACAGCCATATTTTTTCTTTGTCAATTTGGCTCCCAATTTTTTCCCAGGAACTGTCCATGAAGAGCCTTCTTCTGCCAGTTTTCCCTTCTGCTCTGGATTGTGTTTTTATGGTATTCCCTCTTTGTCTTTTGCACTTTAAGCAGTTTACTACTATTGACTTCCCTCGATGTTGGTTTATTATTATTATTATTATTATTATTATTATTATTATTGAGAAGGAACGGTATTTCTATCCTGTTCCTTCTCAACCCCCAAAGGGGGACTCAGGACGGCTTACATTTGGCAGCAATTCGATGCCACTACATGTAACATCAATATAATAACAATTAAAACAATAAGTAAAACATTCATTAAAACAGTAAAGAACAGTATTAATAGCCGTAACATCATTCAAGTCATTTCCATATCCAATTCCATGTCCAAAATGCTATCTATGTCTGTTGTCCAAAAGCCTGGTCCCAGAACCATGACTTCAATTTCAAAAATGAAGTCCAAAATCCCCAAAAGAGAAATACCATTATTATTAGCCAACCAAAATGTACACAATACATGATTGCATTGTGTGTTTTGTCTACTTTGGTTGGCCCTTGGTGGACTTCGTTTGAAGAAAACTTTGGTGGCACTTGGACACTTGGTCCCAATATTTTTTGAATGCAATTGATTCTGCAAAAAAGGATACACCTTACTCACCATCCTTTTATTACCCTGGATGATGAATCTGTTTATTACCCTGGAAGCTCTCTTCAATGTTCATCCCAATCCATTATGACACAAATGCATCAAATAGGACTATTTTATTTTTTTCCAGCTATTTCCCTTCCCCCTTCTTCAGGCTGGCACAAATTCTCAAACAAGTAGCAAATTATTTAAGATAAATATCTCGGCTGTAGACAGCTGCCAGAATAGAAGCGAAAATAAACTGGTGAAAGGAAACTGCCCAGTTCATGGAGAGGGCAGCTAGGATATAGTGCAGCAAGTCCATGACACTTCTGGATACACATGCTGAAAGAGTTCCCCCGGCTGGCCTGCTACAAATCTCCCGGTAATTCATTAAGGGGAAATGCTCTTGCAACATTTCACTGCTGTTTTAACACTCTTTGTCTTTACCTTCCATCCTTGATGGGTTCATTCCTATGTCAAGTGAACCTCAGAGAACCAGTCTTTCATTCTTGATAGAGAAGCCCTGTGTTTGGCGCAAGAGTAGCCGATTAAACAAGTGCTTTTTACTGTAAATAGTTTAACGGTCTGTGGAATTTGCCAAGGTTTGGGGTCAAAAGAGAGAGAATGTGGAGGAGGGGAGAAAGAAAAGAGGGAGTGTGGGGAAAGAGAGAGGGAGAGGTAAGCAATTTTTTTATTCAGTATCTATATAAATTATCTGTATAAATAAAAATGTAATATTCGTTTGTGGGATTAACATAACTCAAAAACCACTGGATGAATTGACACCAAATTTGGACACAAGACACCTAGTAACCCAAGGAGTGATCATCACTAAAAAAATTGATTTTGTCATTTGGGAGTTGTAGTTGCTGGGATTTATAGTTAACCTACAATCAAAGAACATTCTGAACTCCACCAATGATGGAATTGAACCATCATGGCACACAGGACTCCCATGACCAACAGAAAATACTGACCTTGACCTTGAGTTTGGGAGTTGTAGTTCACCTACATCCAGAGAGCACTGTGGTCTCAAACAATGATAGATCTTGACCAAACTGGACCAAATGATAGATCTGGACCAAAAGTTAAATAGCCCCTGACTGTCTGTCTATATCTGTTGTGTGTCTTTCACATTGAATGTTTGCCATATGTACAATGTTTGTACATTGTAATCCGCCCTGAGTCCCCTGCGGGGTGAGAAGGATGGAATATAAATACTGTAAATAAAATACTGTAAACAAATAAACTGGACATAAATACTCCATATGCCCAAATGTGAATACTGGTGGAATTTGGAGGAAATAGACCTTGACACTTGGGAGTTGTAGTTATAATAATAATAATTAATAATAAAATTTTATTTGTACTCCACTACCATCTACATCAGCAAAAACAACAACAACAGCAATACAAAACAATAAAATGAAACTCATAAACAAAAAATCAGGCAGTAAACATTAACAATAGTATGGCAACGCTTAAAAACCTATGGCTGGGCCAAATGTAATAATTTAAAATTTAAAAAATAATGCTGAGCATGACCAGGCGAAATATATAACTAGGATAGAATTTACAATTCAATCCTATGCAACATCACTAAACATATGACAGATTGCGAAGCATTAAGGAAACGTATCTGAGTTAAAAACAAAGTATAGTTGGAAGATGGACGGAAGGGAGGGCATCCATGGCCAGATTGTCAAAGAAGTGGCAAGAGAGCCAAGATGAAGCACTGTCATCTGGAAGAAGGACCAGCTTCAATTGCTTAATGTGGCCAGGAAGTCACCCTGAAGGTTGCATAGTGCATGGACCGCTTGGAAGAAGGAGCACATGCAGTTAGGAGAATTGGCCTCAATATGTGTTTCTCTGCAGTTCTGTCTAATCCAGTGGTTCCCAACCTGTGGATCCCCAGATGTTTTGGCCTTCAACTCCCCAAAATTCTAACGGCTGGTAAACTTGCTGGGATTTCTGGTAGTTGTAGGCCAAAACACCTGAGGACCCATAGGTTGAGAACCACAGGTCTAATCCAATATCCACTATTGCTTCTCAACTCGAACCTGAACTTTCAAAACTTGCTTGCTACAAAAATTTGGAAATTGTTTGGGTGTCTGTGTCAACAGAGAAAGATCTTCATTCCCTGAATGCTCAGATGTGTCATCATAGGCTATAACTCATAACTGCCTCCCAAGTGTAGGGTCTTGGTGGTGGGTCTGTAGGTCACTGTAGAGACCTATTCTTGATCTGCATGTTCTTTCACAGTGAGGACATCGATTTCCAGGTGGAGATTTCCAGAGAGAGATCTTCATTCTCCGATTGCTCAGATGTGTGTATGGAGCTAAGAGCAAGGATATGGACTACAACAAGTAGCCTGAGCAGTGTTTTTGAATGTATTTTGACCTCAACTTCACCAGGTGACTTTGTATGGTGTTTGTTCACAGGATGCACTCTGGTAGATGAAAGATACATCAGCTTCTTTTTGAAGTAATGGTCTGATTTAAGGAAATGTGTAAAATTTCTTTGATCTCACACAACAGAAGCATTAGTTGTTGTTCCATTTCCTACCATACACATTGATTGTCTCCCGCCTTCCTGTTTCTCTGTGTTGTTTCTTCCTGAGGTATGTTTTAAGTATTAAATATTGCTTTTCGTCTTAAAAAAATCATCCTACACATCAGATATGAAGGGTTTGTGCTTGTACAGGTCATACAAAGGAATTTAGGAATTTAAATGTGACAAGAAGCTAAAAGAAACATATGAGGGATTGAGTTTTTTATCCACAGATTACAGTGTGTGAATAGTATGATTGGAATATGATATTGGCTGTCCTTTGAAGACTTAGGGCCCTTCCACACAGACCTATATCCCAGAATATCAAGGCAGAAAATACCACAATATCTGCTTTGAACTGGGTTATCTGAATCCAAACTCAGATAATGTGGGATTTTCTGCCTTGATATTCTGGGATATATGGCTGTGTGGAAGGGCTGTAAATTTGCTATCAGTTTTTTTTGTAGGTGGATGGGAGAAGAATAGCAATTTTGTTTGCATCCCACGTTTGGTCTCCTTTCCTTAATCTTTTCAGAGAGGAAAAAACTTATACAATAAAATTACCTCCTTCTGAATATAATCTTCTTAATGTAGAGCTAAAGTCAGAGCATCAGGTCCTATCTGATATCAAAGGACAAGCATAGTCAGTCCTGGATAGTACTTGGATGGGAGACTTCCAACAAATACTAGATGCTGAAGGCTCTGTTTCTAAGGAATTAGCAAAATGTTAAGGAACTGGCAAAACATGTTGACAGATGATTTGAAGGCAGACAAACACCTAATGAATCATAGAATGGAATGAAGTGAACAGCAAAATGTGTAAGCGGTGCTCATATGAGCTCTTTCACTTCCTGAGATAATGTGTGACAGAAACAGGGTTGTCATTCTTGGCTATTTACGAGGGTTGAATGAAAAGTAATGCCTCCACCTTCGAAATTCCTCAAGAGATGGCAGTACTAGTATGCGGCAGGTACTGGCTTGTTCAGTAGACTCCTCTACAGTTCCATTTTGGCAGGAAGCTTTAGCATTGAACGGTAGTGTTATTAAAGTGCGAAGTATGGAACCTTGCACAGATGGTTGGTCAACGGGACTATAGTAACATGCAGTCATTGAATTCTTGACAGCAGAAGGTGTCACCCCAAAGGAGATTTATCAGAGAATGCAAGCTGTTTATGGTGATGGTGTTGATGTGAGTACTGTGCGTCGTTGGGCGAGTAAGTTTAAAGATCTTGAGGTGGGAACATCTGACTTGCGTGACAAAGACTTGGACGTCCTGTAACAGCAACCACCAAGTTTCACAAGCAAAAGGTTGACAGATTGATTCAGGATGATTGTCGTATCATTCGGAGAGAAATTTCAAGCATAATCTGGAACTTACTAATGGGCATATGATCAATGGCCTTTCAAAAATAGGGCCTTCACCTTATTGCAGTGTTTCTCAACCTGGGGGTCGGGATGCCTGGGGGGGTCATGAGGGGGTGTCAGAGGGGTCGCCAAAGACCATCAGAAAATATAATATTTTCTGTTAGTCATGGGGGTTCTGTGTGGAAAATTTGGCCCAATTCTATAGTTGGTGGGGTTCAGAACTATAAATCCCAGTAACCACAACTCCCAAATGTCGAAGTCTATTTCCCCCAAATTCCACTAGTGTTCCCATCTGGGCACATGGAATATTTGTGCCAAGTTTGGTCCAGATCTATCTACAGTGCTTTCTAGATGTAGGTGAACTACAACTCCAAAACTCAAGGTCAATGCCCTTCCAGTATTTTCTGTTGGTCATGGGAGTTCTCTGTGCCAAGTTTGATTTGATTCAATTGTTGATGGAGTTCAGAATGTCCTTTGATTGTGGGTGAACTATACATCCTAGCAACTACAATTCTGAAATGACAAAATCAACCCCCCCCCCTCCGCCAAACCCACCAGTATTCAGATTTGGGCGTACAGTATTGAGTATTTGTGCCAAATTCAGTCCAGTGAATAAAAATACATCCTGCATATCAGATATTTACATTACAATGCATAACAGTATCAAAATTATGAAGTAGCAACAAAAATAATTTTATGGCTGAGGGTCAACACAACAGGAGGAAAGGTTGAGGACCACTGTCTTATTGGTTAGTTATGACCATGGAAGATCTTTGTTCAGAGGTTGCTCTTGCCTGCCTTTGAGGTTGAGAGAGTTATGACTTATCCAAGGTTATCTAGTGGGTTTCATGGATGAGCTGAGATTTGGGGCCCTTTTACACAGCCCTATATCCCAGAATATCAAGGTGAAAATCTCACATTAGCTGAGTGTGGACTCAGATGACCCAGTTCAAAGCAGATATTGTGGAATTTCTTGTCTTGATATTCTGAGATATAGGGCTGTGTGGAAGGACCCTTGGTTTCCAGAGTCATGGTCCAATGTTCAAATCAATATACCATACTAGAGGACTATAGTCTGGAATAATCTCCCACGTTTCTGGGGAAGAAGGTGCAAACAAAGTAAGCGACTACAGAATTTTCATTTGTATAGGCTTGTTTTGATCATGACCAGCAGCCCTCAGCATTCCTAGCATGCAGCAATAGATTCTGATGAGGACAAAAAACACAAACTACGTCCTGGGCAGTAGGACAGCCAGTGGCCTTATTGAAGGACCTCCCAGCTCGTGGCCTCCCTGCCAAGTTCTGATTCAGAGGACGAAACCTCTGAACAACCTTTATTTCCCAGCATTAGCTGGGTCGAAATCTCAAGCTTCAAAATGAGGTGAGAGATCATGATTAGCCCAATCATCTGCCCCAGGGCAGAGAGGGAGCAGGCCAGATTTCAGAGGCCCTTTCACACTACCCAATTATAGCACTGGGAATGTACTTTAACTACCACGACCGCATATTGCGGAATCCTGGGGTTTGTAGTTTAGTGTAATTTAAGTAGGGGTATTCACAATTCTCTTTGGCGGAGGATTGTGAATACCCTGACTTAAATTACAAATCTGAAGATTCCATAGAATAGCATTGTTAGAGTAAAATAGGAATCAAAGATTCAGTTGATCTGATTTAATGAGTCTGATGACCTCACAACCTCTGAGGATGCTTGCCATAGATGCAGGCGAAACATCAGGAGCGAATGCCTCTAGAACATGGCCAAATAGCTTGAAAAAACCTGCAACAACTCAGTGATTTCGGCGATGAAAGCCTTCGACAATACACTGATGAACTTGGTTTGACAATAGCTAATATCTACCTATGGCCTATATTGTTCCTGAACTATGCAATTTTGGTATGTTAGAAATGCTGTAACTGCATTATTGTATGTCAAGGGCCAACAAACAGAAGTTATTTATTTATTCGTTTGTTTACGATATTTATAGCCCGCCTTGCTCAGCCATATGGCAACTCAAGGCAGGTTACAGATTGACACAATTTGATGTCAGGCATTCATAAAAGTGCCATTAAAAACAATCAACATTACAATATAAAACATAAATTTGGTCGTGTCAGGAGTGACTTGGGAAATTGCAAGTCACTTCTGGTGTGAGAGAATTGGCTATCTGCAAGGACGTTGTCCAGGGGACGCCCAGATGATTTGATGTTTTTATCATCCTTGTGGGAGGCTTCTCTCATGTCCCCATATGAGGAGCTGGAGCTGATAGAGGGAGCTCATCCGCCTCTCCCCGGATTTGAACCTGCGACCTGTCCTGCGACCAGTCCTGTGACCAGTCCTGCCAGCACAGGGGTTTAACCCACTGCGCCACTGGGAGCTCCATAAAACATAAATAAAACATAAATAAAAACCATTAAAAGCATATAATCATTGGTGTCATCTTGTTAAAAATGTTATCCAGTAACATCGTCTGGCCATTCCATGTTCATCATTCATAGCTCCGTGTTATCTATTCCGCTGCAAATAACTATATACTATATTTATTTATTTAGTCGAACTCCTTTTGGCTCAGTTAGCTCATTATTAAAGCTGTGCTTATTGCTATCCACTTTGAGATATATATATATATATATATATATATATATATATATATATAAATTAAGTTATGGTTACCTACAGTGACAGACTCTGAGAACATGCTCTTAAACAACAAACAATCTTTGGACATATTTTGTACTGGTCACATAGACCTTAGATAAGGATAATTATGTACACATTAGTTAATGCTGTTGTTGTTTATTCGTTCAGTCGTTTCCGACTCTTCGTGACCTCATGGACCAGCCCACTCCAGAGCTCCCTGTCGGCCAGCCACCCCCAGCTCCTTCAAGGTCAATCCAGTCACTTCAAGGATGCCATCCATCCATCTTGCCTTTGGTCAGCCCCTCTTCCTTTTTCCTTCCATTTTCCCCAGCATCATTGTCTTCTCTAAGCTTTCCTGTCTTCTCATTATGTGGCCAAAGTACTTCATCTTTGCCTCTAATATCCTTCCCTCCAATGAGCAATCGGGTTTTATTTCCTGAAGTATGGACTGGTTGGAACTTTTCATAGTCCAAGGCATTCTCAGAATTTTTCTCCAGCACCACAGTTCAAAAGCATCTATCTTCCTTCGCTCAGCCTTCCCCATGGTCCAGCTCTCACATCCATAGGTGACTATGGGCACATACCATTGGTTTAACTATGTGGATCTTCGTTGCCAGTGTGATGTCCCTACTCTTCACTATTTTATTGAGATTGGTCATTGCTCTCCTCCCAAGAAGTAAACATCTTCTGATTTCTTGGCTGCAGTCTGCATCTGCAGTAATATTTGTGTCTAGAAATACAAAGTCTGTCACTGTCTCCACATTTTGTCCCTCTATTTCCCAGTTATCAATCAGTCTTGTTGCCATAATCTTGGGGTTTTTTTGCTGTTTAACTGCAAACCAGCTTTTGCACTTTCTTCTTTCACCTTGGTTAGAAGGCCCCTCAGCTCCTCCTCGCTTTTGGCCATCAAAGTTATATCATCTACATTTCTAAGGCTGTTAATGTTTCTTCCAGTAATTTTAACCCCAGCCTTGGATTTGTCAAACCCCACACATCACATGATGTGTACTGCATACAACAGTATACAACCCTGCCGTATGCCTTTCCCAGTCTTGAATCAGTTAATGCTACTGTGCACTTTGTCTTTGGCCCCTTCCACACAGCTGAATAAAATCCCACATTATCTACTTTGAACTAGGATATATGGCAGTGTGGACTCAGATAACCCAGTACAAAGTAGATATTGTGGGATTTCCTGCCTTGATATTCTGGGTTATATGGCTGTGTGGAAGGGCCCTTTGTCTACAGAACTCTGATGTTCTACAAAATTATGATGGTTTATCTGTTTCAACCAGTGCCATTAGTAGGATGGACTGTAAATAGGTTGGGACTTGGTAGATTATTTGGCTTTCCTGCTTAGTGCCCTTCCACACAGCCCTATATCCCAGGATATCAAGGCAGAAAATCCCACAGTTATCTGCTTTGAACTGGGTTATCTGGCAGCCCTTCCACACAGCCCTATATCCCAGAATATCAAGGCAGAAAATTCCACATTATCTGAGTGTGGACTCAGATAACCCAGTTCAAAGTAGATATGTTTTCCATCTACCGATTGGGTTTTTAATCTCTGTTTTCATGTGTGTTTTATTGATTTATTCTATTCTATTCCATTCTATTCTAATAGGCTAAATGGACTCATGGTCTGAGTATATTTTAGTTTCCTGTGTTTCTTCCTACGTTACTGTGTTACTGTCTCTTCGTAGCTATTAGTAGAGCAAATGGGGACTTTGAAGCTGTCCATCAACAGTTTACATCTGAACAACAGACTCAGCAATGATACCTCACCTCTACTGTGAAATGTATTATATTTTATTTAAATCATAGCTATAGTTATTCACCAGTATTCCAGATACTTAGTTTAGTATATTCAACTAAGTAACCTCTCCATAAGTAATCTCTACTGGCCTGACCCTGACACGACCTGATAGAAACATCATTCATCCATCATATGATTTCCAGAGACCTCTTTCTTTCCATGCAACTGATTCCTGGTAAAGTTGATTTGGGTGGCAAGCTATAATCGTAGCAACTGTGTCACTCATAATCATATCTAAGTATAATTGTGAATAACAGTTGCAGATTAGTAAATTTAGGTAACTGTTTAATATTCACTAAGAGAAGTTATTTAGTTAAGCATACTTAGGCCCCTTCTACACAGCTGTATAAAACCCACATTGAACTGGATTGACTGATAACTTGACACATGCTAAGTTGACACACAAAACTATAATAATGAGTAACACTATTTAGCATAATATTAAAATACTTTGGAAGAACTCAACTCTACCGTCCAACTCTATGTTCAATTTCTTCATTGTTCCTCTACAGCGATTCAACAAATCATTTCAATATTGAATTCTCATTGTGAGCTCTGAGTGTGTAGATTTACCAGGACAAAGACTATATTCTACTCATATGTGAAAAATTTGGAAACATGATTGAAGACAGATACCTAATCTGCATGCATTATTCGCCGATACATCACACAGTCCTAGACACTTGGGAAGTGTCCGACGGATGATCCAATACAACAGCCAGCAGAGAGATCTTGTTTGCTGGGGACTCATCTTGTGTTTCTAATAATAATAATAATAATAATAATAATAATAATAATAATAATAATAATAATTGGTGCTGACAAGACTACCATCTGCCAGCTGCAAAAGGCCACCTTACTGGGATCTGCATGCATTATTTACTTGGGAAGTGTCCGACGTGTGATCCAATACTGCTGTGAACTCATCTGTGTCTGCTGTGGACTCATCTTGTTATGTTTCAAATAATAATAATAATAATAATAATAATAATAATAATAATAATAATAATAATTGTATCCCGCCTCCATCCCCCAGAAGGGACTTGGGGCGGCCCACATGGGGACAAGCTCGACCAACATAGTTAAAATATAAGACATTAAAATCCATAAAATATCATCATAAAACAATATAAAACAAACAGCAACATAACACAGTATAAAAACAACCTTAACTCATACTGAACTCTTATGTAATACTGAGGTACCGTCTTAAAAAGCCACCAAAATTCATGTAAAGTCACCCCTTGTGGAAGGGTGTTTATTATATTGTTGTGCCTTCAAGACATTTCCGACTTGTAATAACCCTAAGGTGAGACTGTCGCAGGATTTTATGGGGCTGAGAGTATGTGACTTGCCTTATTCAACAACAAAATTGCTGTGTTATCGAAGGCTTTCATGGCTGGAATCACTGGGTCGCTGTGAGTTTCCCAGGCTGTATGGCCATGTTCCAGAAGCATTCTCTCCTGACGTTTTGCCCACATCTATGGCTGGCATCCTCAGAGGTTGTGAGGTCTGTTGGAAACTAGGCAAGCGAGGTTTATATATCTGTGGAATGTCGAATTGCAACATTCACACTTGCCTCAAACAGACAAGAGTTCTTTCTGTTGAAATCTAATGTTTCATTTAATCAAAACAGATGATCAGTTTATAAAATTTCACGTTCTGCTTCATAGCACTTTCTGTGCATAGATACTTACAATTTTCATTGTAAAGTGCAAAATATAATGGTAATTTCTGCTTCCTATGATATAAAAAGTTGTAAAATAAGTAGCTCCTCGTCACTTTTCTCTCTGATCTCCTGAGATGTAAGGGATATTATAATTCTTTTAGAAGCCTACAAGAAGAGCTTACATTCAGTTCCCCTTTTTCTTTTATCCTTAGATACTATGCTATTGTATCTTGATCTCCTCATGTTTGGGTATCACTCTGCCTGATACAGATGATTTTGGCTCATTGATCAATAAACAGAAGGCTGGCAAATCTATTCCTTTTATATCTAAGCAATCAAGATATCATGGAGTCTGCCCAGATTTGAAAAGTCTCTATCTACTAGGTGGGTCATGCACAAGAGAAGAACAGAAGGAACTTGATGTACTACAATGCATATCTTTGGTTAGATAAAAACTGTGACCCTGTACTTGCTAGCTGGGAGATTTGACGGGTATCACTCCAAAAAAGGAACTTTTCTGAAGCTATAATTTATTATTTTGACCAGTTATCAGACCATTTCAAATACACCACAAGTAAAAGACAAGGCAAAAAGGAGTGGACAGCAGCTGACCTTCTATTTACGGTCTATTTCCCTGGTTCTTCTTTCAGGAAATCTGCTCTTTTCTTGATAGCTTTCAGAATAAAAAAGGCTTACCCTGATTATGGTGGATCTATATGTCCTTGCAAGAGGAATGTCAGAAGATAATTTCTGCTGTGAACCCTGTGTGTTTTTGTTATATGCCTTCAAGTTGATTTTGACTTATGGTGACCCTATTCGAAGTCGTCTTGGCAAGATTTAGGCCCCTCTTACACTTCGATATAATCCAGGCTATCTTTTTTTTAAAGATAGACTTAATAATATCCACCTTGGGAAGATCCACCTTGGGAAGTCTGACTTGGCCACAGTAGTCCACACTCTGGGACAGACAACCTGTGTCCCCGCAGGCGAGAATAGATTTCTCTTTGTGTATATGGAAGGAAATATAATTCTGACCTGTGTACAAATATTTAAGGATTTTATTTCCATGTCAGGAGCGACTTGAGGAACTATAGCAAAGGTAAAGGTTTCCCTCTGACATTAAGTCTAGTTGAGTCTGACTCTGGGTGATGGTGCTCATCTCCATTTCTAAGTCAAAGAGCTGGCATTGTCCATAGACATCACCTAGATCATGTGGCCAGCACAACTGCATGGAGTGTCGTTACCTTCCCGCCGGAGCGATACCTATTGATCTACTCACATTTGCATGTTTTTGAACTGCTAGGCTGGTGTGAGAGAATTGGCTGTCTGCAAGGACGTTGCCCAGGGGACACCCAGATGTTTTGATGTGTTATCATCCTTGTGGGAGGCTTCTCTCATGTTACCGCATGGGGAGCTGGAGCTGACAGAGGGAGCTGCTCCGTGCTCTCCCTGGATTCAAACCTGCGACCTGTTGATCTTCAGTCCTGCCGCCACAGGGGTTTAACCCATATTTAACCTTATATTTAAGGATGATTTGCGCAAATGTTAATTTTTAAAAAAGGAATGTCTCCCCAAATAAATATGAATCACATGAAAATTGTAGAGCTAAAACAAAACACTCCATCACTTCTTTGCAAACATCCATTGTGAGGAAATATGTTAAGTAGTGCTTGCCTACTCATACACTTAAGGATTAATCTCTATATTTCAGAAGGAAACGTCCGAGGGTCATTTAACACGGTATGGCTCTTGGCAATCCAAAAGCTGCTGTAATTCTGCCAAAAACGAAAAAGAAAAAACCGAGGTTTCCCTTCTCTCCCCTCACGTTCCACCCTGATTTTGATTATTGTTTATATCTAGATCACGTCTGAATAGTTGTACTAAAAGGGAGGAAGTTTTACTCCTGGATTTGAGGTCAGTTTGTAATGAACCATGGTTTCAATTGCAAGAACAGCTGCTTCTTTTATAAGCAAAAAGGGTTCACCTACAGTTCAGGGTAACACAGTAATAATTTAACAAGGAAGTGCCTGTGCATTGCATTCATTCATATGTGTGTGAGTGTGTGTACACACAGATAATGAGAGTGGTCTGAGCATCTTTAGGAGACGGCACGCTGAATGTGAAGACAATACGGATGTTGTGTATGAGTGTTCAGTGGGGGCAAGGTAGTAATAATTACGAAATGCTCTAGACAGCAATGCCTTCCTGCTGTCATATTTACCCATTTCATTGCATCCCTCTCTTCCCATTACAACACAATTCTCTTTTTGAAAGATGTTATACTATACATTTTTGAAACTGAACTTGTGGTCTGAGAAAACTTTCCCAGTTTTTGTTTTTGTTTAAAAACGAACCACTATGTCCAAAGATTCTTGTGACCTAAGAAGGAATTTACAATTTCAGAATTGATCTAGCTCTCATGTTGACATACACACTCTATGAACATAATAGATCTGATTAATAGAAAAGTGAACTGGGAATATTTACATCAACCAAAGTATGCATTTTTTAAATCAAACATATGTTTGAAAATACAACAGCCCTCAAGCTATGTGCGGTATGCTTTCATGGGGTTCATTTAGGCCCCTTCTACACTGTCATGGAATCCGGATTATCCAAGCAGATAATCCACATTATTTGCTTTGAACTGGATTATGTGGGTTTACACTGCCATATAATCCAGTTCAAAACAGATAATCTGGATTTTATATGGCATTGTAGAAAGGGCCTTAAGGTGACCCAATAATAATAATAATAATAATAATAATAATAATAATAATAATAATAATAATAATGGCTCACAAATGGAACTCTGAAAAAGGAGACGGAGGGCCTGATTCTGGCAGCTCAAGAACAAGTCATTAGAACAAACAGCATCAAAGCCAGAATTGAAAAGTCGACAACAGATTCCATGCTGCATTATCACAGGATGTCTACGCCCCACACAACTGGAAAAATTACACTGTTTAGCCAGTATCGCACTGTTTAGCCACCTCACATCTCTTGGGAAGTAGCAGCCAGTAATGAAAGGACCAAGGCCCACCCTAGCAGCCTTTAAGAAAGATCTAAAAACTTGGCTCTTCCGATGTGCCTTCAGAGAGTGACCATTCAATTCATCTGTTTGTCTCCATCTATAGTTGTCCTCGTGATGCACTTTCTCCTGTCCTTCATAAGGTTAAACCCCATTGCTCCTCCTTTTTGGCTCCCCCTTCATAATTACATTTGCCCTATTCCTATCTCATCCAGGGTTTTAACATTTTAACATTTTATCTCGTGCATCTGGCCCGCCCTTTGTGTTTATTTTTATTATGTTATTTTATACTGATTATTTTATTTTGTTACTTTATGTATTCTGTTGTGATATAATTTTTCGGTTGTTTTATGTCTAATTTTGCTGCATTGCTTTTGGGCTCGGCCTCATGTTAGCCGCCCCGAGTCCCCTTTGGGGAGATGGAGGCGGGCTATAAATAAAGATGACGACGATGATGATGATTATTGTTATTATTATTTTGACATCTCCAGCCCATCCTCTGTTTGAGCTTACCACCCCCCTGTTGTGTCAGCTCCACTGGCTGCCGATCCAATTCCGAGCACAATTCAAAGTCCTGTTCTTGACCTATAAAACCCTATATGGCTCCGGTCCAGCATACCTGTCCAAACGTATCTCCTTCTGTGTTCCACCTCAGAGCTTAAGATCTTCTGGGGAGGCCCTGCTCTCGGCCCCACATTTGGTGGGGACGAGGGACAGGGCCTTCTTGATGGTAGCCCCCACCTGTGAATTTCGCTCCCTGGGGAAATTAGGTCATTGTCATCTCTCCTCACCTTTAGAAAGAAGGTAAAAACATGGTTGTGGGACCAGGCCTTCAGGCAGTTAGGTTAAAGGACAATTGATAATATTTGACTATGGCTTGGAAGTGGATTTGGATAAGTTAAGCGGAGTAATCATTAGTATATGACTAGAAAAATAGCCACCAGACTGGCAATAGCTAAATGGATCGTAAGTATACTGTTTAATCTTTATTTCTTAATGTTAATTTTTTTCATTGTTATATTTGCTATTTTGTATTTTATGATGTGGCATTGAATTATTGCCAATTGGAAGCCGCCCTGAGTCCCCCCAGGGGTTGAGAAGCGCGGGGTAAAAATGTTCATAATAATAATAATAATAATAATAATAATAATAATAATAATAATAATAATAATATCAGTCAGCAAGACAGCATATTAAATTAAGAAATAGCTTCCTAAGATCTACAGAGATACTCGCAGGAACACCTCAGCAAGCGAGAATCCAAAAGTGGCAGGCTAAAACCCAGAACCACAATCCGTACTCTGTCACCATGAAATGCAGAGCCAATCTTAAGAAATGGGGCTACAAAGTGGAATCCACAACATGCGACTGCAGAGAAGAGCAAACCACAGACTACCTACTACAATGCAACCTGAGCCCTGCCATATGCGCAATGGAGGACCTTCTCACAGTGACACCAGGGGCTCTCCATGTGGCCAGCTTCTCGTCAAAGGACATAATATAATATAATGCCAAGTTTTTAACTTTGTTTGTGTTTTAAAATATATTATAACTTTACACTCAATTTACTTCTGAGATGATAAATAAATAAACTCAATCTCCCAACCTCTTTATACCATTGACCTCTTTTAGCCTACTGAAAAATAAGGGATGTTGGCCATTACAACCTTTCAGACCGAAATGCGTATGTTGTGCTTGTCTCCAACATCAGGGCTTTGTAATTTGCAAGTCAATAAGGAATGCGCCCTTCTTAAATGCCACCTTTAGAAATGGAACCAGGGCTGAGTAGAAACTCATCACTTACCATCGTGTGCTGTTGTTTCCAATTCAAACTTGTTACCATACACAGTTAAGCCAAGCAGGGTTTAAAAGGTGAATGTAGCTGCCTTTGAGTATTTGTTATCCTTATGCATTCTGGGTCACCCTTTTTTGCCAAGACCTATTGTAACTATTTAATCAATGTGTTTGTTTTTGGCAGTGTGTAGTTCACTGGAGGGTGAGCCAGGAGACTTCATCTGTGTGTTCTTGGCAGCATCAAGGACTCATCATGTGATCTTGGACAAGTCATCTAGGGCTAGATTACAAAGTTCCTCTTTCACCCCAGGTACGTCTATTGTTTTCTCATTTAGGGAGTACTTTCAGCACAAGTCATTGTTGTGCTCTCATCTGGTGTTACAGAGGGAGTATCCCTCACCCAAAATGCTTGGGATCAGATGTGTTTTGGATTTTGGATTTTTCAGATTTTGGAAAATTTGTATTTCCATAGGGAAAGGGAAAGGTTTTCCGACTTAGGGAGTTGGTGCTCATCTCCATTTCTATGCTGAAGCGCCAGCGTTGTCCACAGACACCTCCTAGGTCATGTGGCTGACATGACTGCATGGAGTGCCATTACCTTCCTGCCAGAGCAGTACCTATTGATCTACTCACATTTGCATGTTTTCCAACTGCTAGGTTGGTAGAAGGTGGAGCTCACGTCGCTCACCAGATTCGAACCTGCGACCTTTCGATCAGCAAGTTCAGCAGCTCAGCGCTTTAACTCACTGCACCACTGTGGGCTCCCTGTATTTGCATATACATACATAATGAGATATTATAACAATTGGACCTATGTCTGAACATGAAATGCATTTATGTTTCATATACGAGGGTTGAATGAAAAGTAATGCCTCCACCACCGTAACTCCTCAACAGATGGCAGTACTGGTATGCGGCAGGTACTGGCTTGTTCAGTAGACTCTCCTTTACAGTTCAGTTTTGGCAGGAAGCCTTAGCATTGAACAGTTGTGTTGTTAACATGTGAAGTATGGAACCCTGCGCAGACGGTTGGTCAATGTGACTTAAGCAAGGTGCAGTCATTGAATTCTTGACAGCAGAAGGTGTCACCCCAAAGGAGATTCATCAGAGAATGCAAGCTGTTGATGGTGATTGTGTTGATGTGAGTACTGTGTGTCGTTGGGCAAGTAAGTTTAAAGATGTTGAGGTGGGAACATCTGACTTGCGTGACAAACAAAAGAGTTGGACGTCCTGTGACAGCAACCACCGAGTTTCATAGGAGAGAAATTTCAAGCACAATCAGCATTTCACAAGGATGTGTGGGGCACATTATTGATTTGCTTGGCTATCGGAAGATCTGTGCACGATGGGTTGTGGAAACAGAGTGTCAACTTCTTCCGCGACAGCTTCAGAAAACTTGTTCATCGGTGGCAGAAATGTATGTCTGGTGATTATGTTGAAAAGTGAATAGTGGTTGTTAAAGAGTACATCCTAAGGATTATTTCTGCGTTTGATTATTAAAATATTCCCACCCAAATCCAAGTAACGAAGGTGGAGGCATTACTTTTCATTCAACCCTCGTACATCTCATATACATACAATACGTTTTAATAGAAAGTATTAAAAGCAAAAAGGTCGGTATCTTGGGTTGGATCTACATTGCCTTATATCCCAGGATCTGATTCCTGATTATCTGATTTGATTATATGAGTCTATACTGCCAAATAATCCGGGATCAGATCCTAGAATATAAAGCAATGGAGATCTAGCCTTGGCCACTTATGTGGACGATTCTGGAGTATTTTAGAATTCTGTCTAAGGGATACTCAACTTTTTATTAAGCCATCAGAAAATGTGCATGATTGAAACATCAAGTCATATCTTGCAGGATACATGATTTATTTATTTTTATTGATACAGATGTTGATGTACAGTGCCCACAACAAAACACCTATGTTCCTTTTCAGGAGCATATCTTCTTTCTTAAAACCAAAAAGTCCTGTATCTGATAGAAGCCATTAAAATTAGATAGGTGTACATCAATGCCTACAAGAAGCTTAAAGCTAACTGCATTATATCTCAACATTAAGTTCCCCAGGACAGTTATGGATAGAATGATGATTTTGGATTAGCTAGAAATGGAATCTCAGCCAGTCACAGAAGATGGCAAAGACAAAGCCCCCAGAACAAATTTTGCCAAGAAAACCACACAATATAGTCCTTAGAATCACTATAAGTCGGAAAGAATCTGCAGGTACACAACAACAAATACTTGGAAGCATTGCTTTACTTGGCCATTGGTGTTCTGCTAGAATTCCTTATCTCAGGCCTAGCCTAAAGCATTTTACTGCATCCCCACCTACCCTATAATAGGTATACATGACCCAGCAACAAGGGGCCGTGGTTATTTTTATTTCTTATCAAAAGCATTGCATAAATTAGTATAAAACTGATAAAAACAGAAGGTGCGCAGGCGGCTAAATATCTTTTGACCAAAAACGGGCAACAGCAATGGCATTGTCTGTAGCCTCCAACAGTTCCTCTTCTGTACATGAGGCAGGGCATAGTGGACAAGCATACAGATGCAGAGTTGTCTGTTCTGCTCCAGAGTCACACAAGGTGTGGGATTCTTTTAGGTAGTGCCATTTTGCCAGGTTGTCTTTTGATCTGCCCACTCCACTTCTGAGTCTGTTAAGGGACTTCCCATTGCGGTGACGCAGCGGGTTAAACTGCTAAGCTGCAGAACTTGCTGACTGGAAGGTCAGTGGTTTGAATCTGCAGGACAGATCGTTAGCCCCAGCTCCCATCGTTAGCCCCAGCTTCTGCCAACCTAGCCGTTCGAAAACATGCAAATGTGAGTTGATCAATAGGTACCGCTTCGGTGGGAAGGTAATGGTGCTCCATGCAATAATGCCAGCCACATGATCTAGGAGGTGTTTACGGACAATGCCAGTTCTTTGGTTTAGAAATGGAGATGAGCAACAACCCCCAGAGTCGGACTGGACTAGACTTAATGTCAAGGGGAAACTTTTACTTTTACTTACCTACAAAATATTTTGGCATTTGAGGAAGAAACCCAAAGGTATCTCTCCATGGCAGCCAAAATACAATAATACATGAAATAACTAATTTAACTCTTTTTTTTTTAGCCTCCAAGTTGTGCTGCCTAAAGCTACCACTTCTTTGGCAAGCTACCCCAAAGAGCTGGGGGATTCTCTAAAATGACAATGCAGGTAATTTAGACATTTGTTTTTCGGATGTACTTTCAGGCCCTTTCTACACTACTGTATAATCCAGATTACCAAAGCAGATAACTCACATGATTTGCTTTGAACTAGATATCCACATTCAGATAATGTGGGATTTTCTGCCTTGATACTCTGGGATTTAGGGCTGTGTGGAAGGGCCCTCAAAGGCCTTCCAGGCAGACCCTATATCCCAGGTTTTCTGCTTTAAACTGGATTATATGAGTTGGCACTGCCAGATAATCTGGGATAAACAGAAAACCTGGGATCAGATCCTGGGATATAGGGCCTATATCCCAGAATATCAAGGCAGAAAATACCACATTATCTGAGTGTGCACTCAGCCCAGTTCAAAGCAGATATTGTGGGATTTTATCACTTTATATTCTGTGATATAGGGCTGTGTGGAAGGGCCCTAGGTCTACAATGCCATATAATCCAGTTCAAAGCAGATTATCTGGATTTTATATGGAAGCGTAGAATGGGTCTCACTGAGATGGGACATTTTATGCAATCATCAATTTACCAATGGAACTTTTAGAAAACCAGAAAGTAATAGTGCCTTAATAATAAAGGTGAGTGATTAAAAATGGGAATATCCATAATATCTCGCCACTTATTCACTTTTTAAGATTTTCTTTTCCCAAGGGTTTTTTTTTTGAGAAATTGCAAGTTGCTTCTGGTGTGAGAGAATTGGCCGTCTGCAAGGACGTTGCCCAGGGGACACCCGGATGATTTGATGTTTTTATCATCCTCGTGGGAGGCTTCTCTCATGTCCCCGCATGAGGAGCTGGAGTTGATAGAGGGAGCTCATCTGCCTTTCCCCGGATTCAAAACTGCGACCTGTCGGTCTTCAGTCCTGCCGGCACAGGGGTTTAACCCACCGCACCACCGGTTAAAAGTGGCCTTGTTACACCTTATGAGGTATACACATTTTACTTTTGTCCTGCTGTCATCTTGGGTCAAATGGATCTCAGAGGTTTCCACAACAGCACAAAGACCTGTCGAATCAATTCACTGTCCGCAAAAGTCTAATTGCTGCAGACAACCCTGAGCAACTCTCCTGCCTTCAAATTGCATGCTTTCGTAGAAACCAAACAAAACAAAACACAGCACCATAGGTATTTCCAGCAGCCTAATAATATTGAATTTATTTGAAACAGAAAATCCTGATAGTGGAACTGAGTTGGGAAATTTGTGCTAGTTTTCTTAATTTGCATCTCTTGGAATCTCTCTTTCATACACTAATGTGATCCAGAATATCGAGGCAGAATAACCCACAATATCTACTTAAACTGGGTTATTTGAGTCCACACTGCCATATATTCCAGTTAAAAGCAGAAAATGTGGGATTTTATTCAGCTGTGTGGAAGCGGCCTGTGTCTCTCTCTTCCTTTGGCAGTGTTCAGGAATGGGAAGAAATGTAAGGAGGAGAAATAATGAAAGCTTAGGACAATTGGAGCAATAGATTATAGCAAGTGAGTTGGGGTGGCGGGGGGGGGGGGGGGGGTGCTCGGAAGAGACTAATAATTGTCCACAGTGAAGTGCCATCCCTTAACCAGGGCCGCTTCTCTTTGATCTCCCCATCCTTCTAAATAGACCCCCCTCTGCAGTGAATCCTGTCTGGTTTACAGGAAGCAGGAGAAACGCTGAGGATGTGGCCAGCCCTGTCATAGAATTTAATTGAAGGTGGAGAAATCTGATAGACACAAAGCAATGATTGGTCTTCGGATTTGGCATGGTACTTTATCAGCTATTTCCGTTGTGGGAGGAAGGGAAGAACGAGAGATGGGGTGCATTTATATCAAAACGGCATCTACGCAAGAACGCCTTCAAAATTACAAAAGAAAGAGGAAGAAGAAAAGAAAGGAAGTTGAAGTGACCTCAACTTTGGAAAGTTAAGAAATCCAACATCCAAGAGATATATCCTTTGTTGCAAATACAATTCAATATGGGTTGCTGTGAGTTTTCTGAGCTGTGAGTTTCCCGAGCATTCAAACATTCAGAAACTCGAACATTCAAAAAAGCATTTTTAAAATGCTTATGTAAGTCGAGTTGTAAGTTTTCTGTATGGCCATATTCCAGAAGCATTCTCTCCTGACGTTTTGCCCACATCTATGGCAGGCATCCTCAGAGGTCTGTTGGAAACTAGGCAAGTGGGGTATATATATATATTTGTGGAATGTCCAGGGTGGGGGAAAGAACTCTTGTCTTCTAGAGGTACATGTGAAGGTTGCGATTCGCCACCTTGATTGGCATTTAATGGCCCCCAGGCAGCAACAAGGCCTGGCTTGTTGCTGCCGGGGAATCCTTTGTTGGGAGGTGTTAGCTGGCCCTGATTGATTCTTGTCTGGAATTCCCCTGCCTTTTGAGTCTTGTTCTTTATTTACTGTTCTGATTTTAGAGTTTTTAATACTGGTAGCCAGATTTTGTTCATTTTCAATGGAGCTTCGTGACATTAGATAATTTTATTCATTTATTTACTAGCTGTCCCTGCCATGCGTTGCTGCGGCCCAGTCTGTGTATATGTGTTTTGTGTGTGTATCCATGTGTATATGTGGTTTGGCGCATGCGTTGTAATGTATTTTTTTTAATTTTTTTGGCTTTTAAAGTCTCTTCTGCTGCGTTTTTCAGTGTTTTTATGAGTGATGGTCACTCATTGGCCCGATAGGTGTATTGTGTCCAAAGTTTGTGTCAATTCGTCCAGTGGTTTTTGAGTTATGTTAATCCCACAAACAAACATTACATTTATATTTATATAGATTTATTTACAACATTTCTACCCTGCCCTTCTCAGCCCCCCCCCCCCGGGGGGGGGGACTCAGAACGGCTTACACTGGCAACAATTTGAAGCCACAACAAATATGACAACTAGAACAGCAATATAAACAATAAATAAAATAGATTAAAAACAATTAAAAACTGAATAGCTGGTGAATAATGCATTGTCGAAGGCTTTCATGGCCGGAATCACTGGGTTGTTGTAGGTTTTTCGGGCTATATGGCCATGTTCTAGAGGCATTCTCTCCTGACGTTTTGCCTGCATCTATGGCAAGCATCCTCAGAGGATGCTTGCCATAGATGCAGGTGAAACGTCAGGAGAGAATGCCTCTAGAACATGGCCATATAGCCTGAAAAAACCTACAGCAACGCAGTGATTCCGGCCATGAAAGCCTTCGACAATTAAAAACATTATTATCATAATGGGCTGCTCTCTACTTTTTGTTTAAAACCCTCCTACTAGATACATCCTCTGTTCATGTCCAGCATTTATTTTTAAAGTTTTAACTATTACATCTGGCCCGGCCATAGGTTTTTAAATCCTTGTGTGTTATTGTCTTATGTGTGAGTTATATTAATTGTATTGTTTATTTTGCTTATTCCATTGTTTTTATTGATGTGATGTTGGGCTTGGCCTCATGTAAGCCACTCCGAGTCCCTTGGGGAGATGGTGGCAGGGTATAAATAAAGATTATTATTATTATTATTATTATTATTATTATTATTATTATATATTATTATATTATTTTATATTATATAATATATATTATATAATTTTATATTATTTATTATTATTTATTATTATTATAAATAAAGATTATTATTATTATTATTATTATTATTATTATTATTATTATTATCCACTTAAAATCCAGTTGCTGCCTCCTGCAGAATTGTGGGGTTTGTTGTTTAGGGAGGTGCCTTTACCAGCCTCACTAAACTACAAACCCCAGAATTCTGCAGGAGGCAGAAACCAGATTTTAAGTGGATTTTTTTCTCTAATGTGATGAAGCTCTAAAAATGAACAAACTCTGGCTACTGGTATTAAAACTCTGAAATCAGAACAGTAAATAAAGAGCAAGACTCAAAGAGAAGGGGAATTCCAGACAATAATAAATCAGGGCCAGCTAACACCTCCCAACAAAGGATTCCCCCAGGCAGCAACCAGCCAGATTTTGAAGTTGCAAGGCCATTAAATGCTAATCAGTGTGGCCGACTGCAACATTCACACTTGCCTCAAGCAGACAAGAGTTCTTTCTCCCACCCTGGACATTCCACAGACATATAAACCCCATTTTCCTAGTTTACAACAGACTTCACAACCTCTGAGGATGCCTGCCATAGATGTAGGCGAAACGACAGGAGAGAATGCTTCTGGAGCATGGCTATTCAGCCTGGAAAACTCACAGCAACCCAGTGATTCTGGCCATGAAAGCCGACATACACAATCCAGTATGTTAGCTATAAATTGTGAAAAAGGAGGCAATGAGTCTAGTTGCTGTTAGATTTCATCAGTGTGTTCTTTGTCTCTGTTTTGTAGTGGCCTTCCTGTCATTTCCACACTATTCCAAATTGCCAGTGACTCCCCATTACTCTAACATTATTGATCCGGACAGTCGGCTGTTAAGGGCAGGCAGGTTTTTTGTCTTTTGGGCTAGGAGACCAAAACATGAAGCGGTTGGTTCCCCCTCCCCTCTCCTTGCAAAATGAGGTATTAAATAAAGGTGTGAATCACAGACCATTGAGCTTGGTAGGACACCTGTGCAAATGATCAAAGAAAGGGGCTTTTAGTGGCTTCTGGAATGCTTTGCTGTTCTGTTTGGCCTCCTCCTGTTTCTTCCCCTGTTCCTGTGCTGAACCTCACCCGCCCCCCTTCTGCCCGCTTCACCCCATTAAGGAACGAATTGCTTCCTACCGACTTCAAAAGAAGACTGACAGCAGCATCCCAATCGAGCTGGAGATATTTCAATTTCATTTGGCAATTACATTCATAACGATGTGTTTAGTGGTGTGTTTACTATATAGGCTGTTACTTGAGTCCCAGTTCAACTAAAAGCTCCAGTGCAATCGAACCGAAAAGAATTGTAGGTGCTTTCCAGAAAGGTGATGATTCGCGATATACGTCTTTGCCCTTTGCCTGCCTTTTAAAAAAAGAGATCCATCATACTATATGGTTCCCTGAGGGATGGCTGTATCCAAGGCACCTTATAACGCACAAGCACCTCCTAAAATATGAATGTGCTGTACACCAAAAATATGAAGCAGTCAAAAGGAAGAGGGAGTATGGTTGCTGAAACAGCTGGATAGCTAAATTTCTCTTAATTTTAATTGTTGAAATATATCCCACTGATTACACCGATATCAGGGGAGATTAGAGCAGAGAAAGGGAGAGACACTTAGTATTTTAAAAGGTAGGAACTTGGAAAACACTAGAACGGAGAGACTTAAAATGCTTCTTCAAATGAATTCTGCTGCCACCATTCCAGTAATAATCAGGCTGAGGTAATATTGTGAGTTTGTTTAGTAACACACACCATGCCACTGCCAGAGACCTGCCAGCAGCTTATGATACTGTGAACCACCACCTCCTCCTGAGAAAAATGTATAATATCACAAAGGACTACCACCTCACCCGCCTCATAGGAAACCTGCTACAAAACAGGAGCTTTTTTGTTGAGTTCCAGGGCCAGAGAAGCAGATGGCAGAAACAGAAGAACGGCCTGCCTCAGGGGAGCGTGCTCGCTCCATCCATGTTCAACATTTACACAAATGACCAGCCACTGCCAGAAGGGACAGAGAGCTTCATCTATGCTGATGATCGTGCCATTACTGCTCAAGCAGGGAGCTTTGAGATGGTTGAACAGAAGCTCTCCGAAGCTCTAGGTGCCCTTACAGAGCTGATCCCTAACCCATCTAAAACACAGACATGTGCTTTACATCTCAAGAACAGACAAGCATCCCGAGCTCTGAGGATCACCTGGGAAGGAATCCCACTGGAGCATTGCAGCGCACCCAAATACCTGGGAGTCACTCTGGACCGTGCTCTTACCTACAAGAAGCACTGCCTGAACATCAAGCAAAAAGTGGGTGCTAGAAACAATCTCATACGGAAAGGTGACTGGCACAACCTGGGGATCACAACCAGACACAGTGAAGACATCTGCCCTTGCGCTATGCTACTCTGCTACTGAGTATGTGTTGGGGTTCAGCCTGAGTTTGAACTTGAACCTGATTCTCTGTTTGTTCCTCCTGATGCTAATGAAAGTATATTTACTGATGCTAGTGGAAATGTACCTTTTGATGCCAATGCTCCTGAAATTAGTGAGGAAGAAACTGCTGTAGGTTTGGAAAATGCCAATGTTCTGAAATTAGTGAGGAAGGAACTTCTGTAGATTTGGAAAATGAAAGTACCAGTGTTCATGAGAATGTTTCAGAGGGAGACCTTGAACTTTCCCTCCCTTCTGCACCTGTTAACTGTAATGACAACAGAAGGGGCCAAATTTGGGAAGACAGAAGTAAAACACTCAGTTTGCGTCGATCCTCCCGAATTCAAGAATTAAAAACATTGGCTTCAAAACAGAAGGGCGGTTCACAGAACCGATTCTTGAGTTTTAATTGCAATACGCCAGGCTGATTGCCTCAGTTCAGGCATTGTTTCAGAATTGATGAAGACCTTGGCAGTTCTCCCGGTTCCCTGGCCATAGTTTGGGAAAGATTTCTAGGATATCAAGTACGGTTAGTGGATTGCTAACAGATTCCAGTATTTTCCCAGTGAGGCTTTTGGTTTTGCTTTGTCCATTTAAATTCATGTTTGCTGATTTTGCTGTGGCTTTTGACTTGCATTTTTCCTTTATTTTGTAACCATTTTTTTTCAATAAAAAAGGATTGTTTTTCACAGCCAAGTGTGGTGGATAGTTATCTTAGGGCATCGTTCCCTGCTCTGGATTGCAACAGTATGCATGCCCAGTGTGGAACACGTCTCACCACGCTAAAACAGTGGATGTGGCTCTTAATGAGACATGCCGCGTTATCACAGGGTGTCTGCGCCCTACACCACTGGAGAAACTATACTGTTTAGCCGGTATTGCACCACCTGACATCCGCCGGGAAGTAGCAGCCAATAGTGAAAGGACCAAGGCAGTGACATCTCCAACCCATCCCTTGTTTGGGTATTAGCCAGCACGTCAATGACTTAAATCAAGAAATAGTTTTCTAAGATCTACAGAGACACTCGCTGGAACACCCCAGCAAGCAAAAGTCCAAAAGTGGCAGGCTCAAACCCAGAACCTCAATCAATGGCTGATACCAAATGAGAGACTCCTCCTGGGCACACAGAAAACTGGGCGACTTGGAAGGCGCTGAACAGACTGCTCTCTGGCACCACGAGATGCAGAGCCAACCTTAAGAAATGGGGCTACAAAGTGGAATCCACGACATGCGAGTGTGGAGAAGAGCAAACCACTGACCACCTGCTGCAATGCAACCTGAGCCCTGCCACATGCACAATGGAGGACCTCCTTGCGGCAACACCAGAGGAACTCCAAGTGGCCAGATACTGGTCAAAAGACATTTAATCAACTACCAAGCTTGCAAACTTTGTGTTTTGTCTGTTTGTTTGTTTGTTAAAAATGTGGGACGGCATGGCGGCAGGATTGCCTTGCTGAAGCTCTTCAGCAGGGACCCACTGAGTGCGGCCGGGTAGAGCAAATAGCTCCCCTCCTCAGCCGGATCGAGAGCTGAGGGTACGCGAAACCGAGCAGGATTACCCGAAGGTCTCGAAAGCCACCTTCCCCTCAAGGGAGGGGGTGAAAGAGACCCGGGAAGATATCCGCCGGTAGCGGGCTGCCCCGTGGGGAGCAGGGGGGAGCCCCTGCATGAACTACCGTCGCTCTTCCACCTATCTAAGAGCAAAGAATTTTAAAAACAACAATAACCCTCGGGTTAGAGGGTAAGTAATTGGACAAAATCTTATATTTTCTGACTCTGCGAAGGAAAGAAAATAAAGCGAGAAATCGGGGCAAAGCTACCCGTTTGTCTCCTCCGTTCCTCGAGTTCAGTGCTAATTATTGGACCTGACCAACTTTGACTTAAAGAAGCAGGATAAATTTGGATGAATTTGGACATTGGAAATTTGAATATGGGAAATTGGGAAAACTGGAGGAAGGAAGAGTCGAATTGACTGACCGGAGCCGCTTGATATGGAAAACTTATTTTAAAAACTAATTTAAATACGGTAATTTGCAAAATCCTGCGTTCTAAATTTAATATTAATTTTATAAGGACAATTCCCCTCCTCTCCTTCTCCTATTTTTTTTTATTGCTCCGCCACTCTTGTTTATAAAGTGACTGAAGGAAAACTAAACAATCACCGACCTTGGCGCCATGATGTTTTGACTCCGACGCGACCTCCTTGTAAACAAAGAGGGAAACCGGACGAAGCAGCAGACATTAAGGAAGAGGAGGAGTCGGGGAGCCATTTCAAGTGGGACCAATAGGTCGGAGGACTTATTGGGAACACCATTGGGCGGAAGTTGGTGGCTTAGGGCGGAAATACAGTGCCCGCCATTGTAAAGAAGGGAGGAAGCGCAAAGAAATTTGAGCGAATATAGAATTAAATAGAGATACGGAGAGGAGGAGGTAGAAGGAGATAGAAGGAGATAGAAGGAAAGTAATAAAGACGTTAAAGTGAAGGTGGATAGATCAACGGTGTGACAATAGTGCTAACAACGGACCATACGGAGCGACGTGGGACAGAGGTGTAAAATTAAAGAAGAAGCGGAAACAGCGGATCGACGGCAGGGGCGGCAGTAGCGGTGGAAGATAGGAGGAATCAATTTCCTTTTTTTTATTTTTATTGCATAGTAATTTAAATATAAATTTTTGGATTTGTGTAACATCTCTTCTATTTTATAAATTTAATTGATTGTAGTTATGAACTAAGTAAAGGAGTTAATAAATTAAAATAAGTACCAAAAATTAATTAATTAATTAATTGTAATTGAATCGATCTGATTTACAAGATTAAATTAATTCCTTTGGTGTTCTCGGTACATATGGATTTGATTTGATTTGTTCAACTAATATTTGTCTAATTAATTTTGCTTAATATACAATAATTAATTATAGATTTATAATATTGGCAATAAATTGGAAGGTTTTTGTTTTTTCTTAATCCACTTTTACAATGACGACATCAAAGGTGAAGGCAGATCCAGTTACTAAAATTAAACAAGATCTTAAGATTGACCAGTCACTTTTACAGAGAAGAAATTCGCAAGGATCCCAAGAGCCCACTCTGAAAGATGTAGTCAAAGAAATTCAAAATCTGGCGTTAGCGCAAACTAATCTCCAAACATCACTTGAGAAAGGGATAAAGGACCTAGAGGCAAAACAGGAGAAGCATAACAAAGAAATGCAAAATAAAATTGATGAATTAAAAATAGAAATAAAGAATGAATTAAAGAAAGATTTTAAAGAAGAAATTGGGAAAATTGACGTAGAGATGACTACGATGAAGCGGGACATAAAAGACTTAAAAGTCAAAACAAAGGAGAAGGAAAAAGTACAAAAAAATATAGAACAGAAAGTGTCCTTATGGGAGAAACAAAGAGTGAGGATGGAAAAAAATCAGGAAGCATTGGAGATGAGAGATTTGGAGCATTACCTACGCCTGAGGAATCTCCAAGAAAACCCAAATGAAGATATCAGAACGTTAGTCCTGGATATCCTCTCAAAAGCATTGAAAAGACCAACGCCGGAGTTGGAGAAAGAAGTAGACCAAGTTTATCGCATAGTGACTACATATTCAAGAAAGAACAATACTGCTAGAGACACAATTGTCAAATTTTTGATGAAACGGACAAGGGATGAAGTCCTTTCAAGTAACAGCAAAATTCCACTGCAATTTAATGGAATGAGGGTAACCGTCCTGAGAGAATTCCCAAAATCAATACTAATGAAGCGTAGACAATATTTTTTCCTCACGGATGAGCTGAAAAAGAGAAATATAAGATTTAGATGGGAACGCTCGGAAGGGATAATGGTGACCCTGAATGAGAATAAACACTGGCTAACTTCGGTGGAAAAGGCTAGAGATTTTTATGAGAAGCTAATGAAGGACCAAAAACCTGTGTCAGAAGAGGGAAAATCCTATGATGGTTCTCCAAAACCACAACGTAAATTTGCTCCTGGAACATCTTCACTCACCCCCAGAAAGGGGAAACGCAGTAAAAGGGCCAGATTTACCTCCCCAGAATATGCAAAAAAAGGAACGGATGACGATGGAACCTCCAACCCGGATGAAGAACTAGACGAATCGGGTTCTGATGTAGAAGAATCTACCAATGGCAACCGATCAGCAAATTAAGGTACTTTCTTTGAATGTTAATGGCCTTAACTCCCCTCATAAAAGGAAACAGTTATTTAATAGGTTGAAGAAAGACAAATATGACATCGTGGCTTTACAAGAAACTCACATTATACACAAACATATAGCTCATTTAAACAATGAGAAGATTGGTAAACTATATTATTCCTCCTTTGAAAAGAAAAAAAGGGGGGTAGCTTTATATATCAAAGACACTTTACAATCGGAACTGTCTTTTAAGGACTCGGAAGGAAGAATGATAGCGGTAAGAATCATGTTCGGAAATCAAAAGACATTAATTTGCAATATCTATGCCCCAAATGGTCCTAAGATTCAATTCGTGGAAACCCTAAAGGGGAAACTGGAAGAAGAGGAATTTGATGATCTAATACTTCTTGGAGATTTTAATGGTATATTAAATAGTCAACTGGACAAAACAAAACCTATAAAAAGTGGGCCAAAAGGAAAGGTGAATTCTCTACCCAAAAAACTGTTAGATTGGAAAGAGGATCAGAAACTAGAGGACGTGTGGAGGTGGAAAAATCCAAGCAGGAAAGATTACACATTCTATTCCCACAGGCATAAATCCTGGTCGAGAATAGATATGTGTTGGGCCACAAACAATATCATAACAAAAATTTGGGATATAAATATCTTACCAAGAGACATTTCCGATCATTCTCCGTTGGAAATTTTAATCAATCAAAAAAAAATAAAAGGCAGATGGAGATTAAATGAAAACTTAATAAAAAGAGACACGGACATTCAAAATTATAAGAAGAAAATCAATAGCTATATGGAAATTAATAATACTCCAGAAGTACATCATAATATAATATGGGACGCTGCTAAAGCGGTTATGAGAGGCCACTTTATACAACACAATGCAAGAAACAATAAGCTTAGATGGAAAGACCTAAAGGAGGTCTTGAACAAACTCAAAATGAAAGAGTGTGAACTGAAGTTCCAACCAGACAATAAAGATCTTATAAAAGAAATTGAAACTCTGCATCAGAAAAGACGTAATTTAGAAATAGAGGAACAAGCTAAACAGTTGAAATTTTTAAAGCAATATCAATTCGAAAATGCTAAYAAAGCGGGTAAATGGTTGTCCAAACAAGTTCGGAAAAAGAAACAAGCAAATCGAATAACRAAAATTAGAATGGGACAAACGGAGATAACGACTGATAAAGATATCTTAARAGTTTTTAAAACATACTATGAAGGGTTGTATTCTTCTGACTCAATTCCAAAAGGGGAGGTAGCGGAATATATAAGTAAATTTAATATCCCGAAGATTACAGAGGCCCAAAGAGAAGATTTAAATAGAGAAATAACGGAAGAAGAAGTGGAAGCGGCCATAAGGAAAATGGATGCTAATAAAGCTCCAGGACCGGACRGCTTCTCCGCAGGTTATTATAAAACTTTTATGAAGGAATTGATGCCAAATCTAAGAAAGGTAATGAACGGGATATTTCAGGGTCAGGGTATACCAGAGACATGGATTGAAGCGGAAATAATTGTAATTCACAAAGAACAAACTGACCCTACAGATGTACGCAATTAYAGACCCATCTCCCTATTAAATGTGGATTATAAGATTTTCACGAATATTTTGGCCCAAAGACTAAAAATCTTCTTAAGCAACTGGATTGGGGAGGAACAAGTGGGTTTTCTCCCCAAGAGAAATGTAAGGGACAACCTGAGAACGGTTATAGACTTGATTGAATATTTTGAAGCTAATCCTCAAAAAGAAGCAGCCTTTCTTGCTATTGATGCAGAAAAAGCATTCGATAATCTTAATTGGGATTTTTTCAAAATTTTAATGAAAGAAATGGATCTGGGACATCAGTTCACTACGGCAGTGGAAGAAATCTATAAGACCCAAAAGGCGAAGGTACAAATAAATGGTCAAATTTCTGAAGAATTCAAGATAGAGAAGGGCACCAGACAGGGATGCCCCATTTCACCCCTAATTTTTATAATGGCATTAGAAATTCTGCTGAAAAATATAAAGGACGATAAAAATATAAAGGGGGTTAAAATTGGCAAACAAGAATTTAAGACCAGAGCCTATGCCGACGATATAATTGGGATAATAGAAAATCCACGGGAAAATATTAAAGACTGGCTGCTTATGATTGAACAGTTTGGGAAACTTGCAGGCTTTAAACTAAATAAACAAAAAACTACCATTTTAACAAAGAATATGTCAAAAGAAAAGCAAGAAAATTTGAAAGAAATATCGGGCCTAACAATTGTTAATAAGATGAAATATTTGGGAATATGGATCACACCGAAAAATGCCCAACTCCTTACAAATAATTATGAAAGGCTATGGAAGGATATACAGAGAGATCTAGAGAAATGGAAATATTTGAACCTCTCCCTTTTGGGTAGAATTGCTCTGATCAAAATGTCAATCTTACCGAGACTACTGTATCTCTTTCAGAATATACCTATAATCAGGAATGTGAAGAAATTTGAGGACTGGAGAAAAGACATTTTAAAATTTATATGGAAAGGAAAAAAACCGAGAATAAAATATCAAGTTTTGACAGACAAAAAAGACAGAGGGGGATTTGGTCTCCCCAATTTTAAATTATATCATGAAGCTAATGCCCTTATCTGGCTAAAAGACTGGATGACTTTAAATAGAGAAAAACTTCTTACTTTAGAAGGCCACGACCTTCGGGTAGGTTGGCATGCTTATTTATGGTATGGAAGAGAACAGAAGGAAAGAAACTTTGGCAATCACTTTATCCGGTCCTCATTAATTAGAACCTGGGAGAGATATAAAAAGTATTTTTATTCTAAAATTCCTCTTTGGATCTCTCCTATGGAAGCTAAGCAAAGGAGACTACTGGGATGGACGACTTGGCCAACATACAAAGAGCTTTTGAATAAGGATTCAATGGTTTTGAAACCTCACCAAGAAGTTAATCAAAATTTCCCTAGAATCACTTGGCTACATTATTTGCAAATTAAGGAGCAATATGCTCAGGACTTAAAACAAGGCTTTCAGATTAAAGAAGTATTTTGGGATAAATTTCTAAAAACAGACACGAAATGTATATCTAAACTATATGAAAAACTATTAGAATGGTCAACGGAGACCGAACTAATTAAAGGATGTATGGTTAAATGGGCTGAAAATCTTAAAAGACCAATTGCGATGGTGGACTGGGAAATAATATGGAAGAAAAAACTAAAGTACACTTACGCGATGGATCTAAAGGAAAATTGGTTAAAGATGTTCCATAGGTGGTACATAACTCCAGTAAAATTAAATTGCATGTATAAGAATGTATCAAAGAATTGTTGGAAATGTAAAGAACATGAAGGGACCTTCTTCCACCTATGGTGGAGTTGTAAAGAATCTCAAAAATATTGGAGAGTTATACATGATGAAACTCAAAAAATTTTTAAAAAGAATTTTCCAAGAAAAGCAGAATATTATCTGTTGGGAATAGTTGATGAGGATATCAAACTGGACTCTAACGAGGATATTCTATTTGTATATCTAACAACAGCCGCAAGAATGGTTTTCGCCAAGATGTGGAAACAGGAAGACACCCCAGGAAAATTCCAATGGCTAAACAAAATAAAGGAAATAAAAGAAATGGACACATTGACTTTTCTCTTGAAAAAGAACACAGGAAAAGCAATAAAGGAGACGAACTGGTCAATGGTCGAAGAATATTTGGACAAACTAGTATAAAAGAACATGAGGTGTAACGGAGGATGGGAAGGGGAACTCCACTCTTTTTCTTTTTATGAGTGGGGCTCCCGCAACCTACTTTTTTTTAAATATACACATAAATTTGATCAAAAACTGATATCTGAGCAGAATCAGAAGGAAGTCCTATTTTTTTTTTTTTTTTTTGGATTTTTCTTTTTGGACTTTTTTGGACTCTACCCTTTTTTTGGGATATAATTTGGTCTCCACTTTTTTTTTTTCCCCTTTTCCTTTTTTTTATTTCTTAATTCTGTACTTTCCTACTTTTCTATCTTCTTTTATTATTCCCCCACTTTCGATGTACTATATAAAACTTAATAAAGATTTAAAATAAAAATGTAATACAAATGTCTGGTTGCTCCTGACACGATAAATGAGTAAATAAATAAATAAATAGGGGAGATTAGAGCAGAGAAATGAAGATACGTTTAGTATTTTAAAAGGTAGGAACTGGCAAAATACTAGAACGGAGAGACTTAAAATGCTTCTTCAAATGAATTCCACTGCCACCATTCCAGTAATAATCAGGCTGAGGTAATATTGTGAGTTTGTTCTGTAATGCTAACTGTATCACTATAGTTTCTTAGTGGCTACTGTGAAGCTGACTTTAGCAATACTTTGACCACACGGGTACTCACACTGAGGCTGGGATAAGTTAATGAAAGAACAAGAATGTTTATTGAACAAGCTTGAAATAATTCAGGTACAAATGCTTAATGGTTTCAGAAAATACTGGCATGAATAGCTTGTGGTTGCGTTAGAGTAAAATCTTAAATTCTTCTGGGTTACAAGTCTTCAAAGTTCCACCACAGAAAATTACTTCAGGAAATTAATCTCTCAAAGTAACTCCCAAAAATGCCCCTTAGGATTCCAGCCTGACCAAACTTCCCTAGGAATTGAACAGTCCACTAACTGGGCCCTGCTCCACAACAGTATTCTAGCTATCTCCTAATAGCTACTCTGAATACCTCACAAAAGACTAACCCAATCTTCTTCTCTAAACCCAAACTTGCTCTGACTAACACCAACTCTCCAACTGCTCTCTAACACCCAAACTCCAACTCCAACTGACTAACTGGGACTCCAAGCCTCTGTTTTAAAAGGACACTTTTTTCCTCTAGACCACTTAGGCTCCGCCCCATCTTTCTAGCCAATCCTAGCCTCCTTATTTTCCCTCTAAGACTTGTACACACCCCCTCAAGCAAAATCTAACTAAAATGGCTTCTCCCTGGCTCCCTTTTCTAAAATGGATGCAGTGGCTTCACCAGGCCCACTCCCTTAGGCTTCAGCCAGCCAGCTAAGGTAAGGGATTCATTACACACCTCTTCCAAAATCTGGTTGCATAATAATCAAGCTATTTCAAAGAATGGGACATTATTTTTAAAATGTTCATACATACTGACATCCCTTTTGTTAATGAATAAGGCATCATCCTGGGGACGCGTGGCTCGAGAGCAGAACGTGTGAAAAAGATCTTGGAGTTCATGTGGACAACAAGTTAAACATGAGACAACAATGTGATACTGCGGCAAAAGACAATGGGATTTTGGCCTGCATCAATAGGAGCATAGTGTCTAGATCCAGGGAAGTAATGCTACCCCTTTATTCTGCTCTGGTTAGACCACACCTGGAATATTGTGTCCAATTCTGGGCACCACAATTGAAGAGAGATATTGACAAGTTGGAATGTGACCAGAGGAGGGTGACTAAAATGATCAAGGGTCTGGAGAGCAAGCTCCATGAGGAGCGGCTTAAAGAGCTGGGCATGTTTAGTCTGAAAAAGAGATGGCTGAGAGGTGACATGATAGCCATGTATAAATTGTTGTGAACGCGAGAATGACCAGACGGGAGGCAGGGTGTAGAAGTGAATGATGATGACCTTTTTATTGTTCTCTAAGCAAAGCTTATATAGGTTTTTGTGTTCTTCAGCAAAGTCTGCATAGCAACAGTGGGGGATTACATCATTGGCAGAGTGATTGGCTAGAGGTGAGCTCATCCTAAGGTGAGGTAGCCTACAACCTACTATCAGTCCCAGGTCATGATGCCCCCTGCATCCCCTTGCCAGAAAGGTGTGAAACATAAGTGTCAGAGGACTGGAATCTGCAACGTTCCCTTCGGAGGTATGGTTTGCCAGTCCCCCCTAGTGGTCTATTGCCATTCCTGCACCTCTGCACTTAGGACACAATGGTGTCTCTCCTGTATAAAGGACATTAATAATGATAATGTCCCTTCATCCCCCCTTTTTTTGTTTGTTTATTAACAATTTGTATGTATAAAGGACATCACGCCTGGGAGGGGGTTGTAGGGGCCGTGGCTTATAAATATGCCACAGGGATGGGATGTATTGAATGTAGCAACAGCATATGATCAAACAGCTAGTTAACAGTAAAGCAATTTGAACCGCTCTTTTGATCCAGTTGACAGGAAGCCAGGTCATATATTAGGATATCATTTTGAGGCAGCGGGGAAAGGTCAGCAGAGCGTGAGGCTAGCAAGAAGTTTATAACAATGGGATATATATCAAATGTAGCAGTAGCAGATTATTATATAAGCCATCAATAGTTGTGTAGAGTAAACAAATTGGATTATAAAAGTTTTATCAAGCAGGTACAGTGTTTTGCTTAATATGTTAAGCTAAGTCTTTAAAAAACAACATGTATAAATATATTGTTGAGATTTGAAACAACACATAGAATTGACTGGAGGGTGAATGGGATTTTGGAGGTCTTGGTGTCACGTCATCTTTTCAGGGGCAAATGTAGCGAGCAGGAACCCAAAGCGCTTGATTGAAGAAGCCAATGACAGAGAATGTGTGATTAAACAATGTTGTCAAAAGCAAGTCATGTTTGTTAAAGTCCATAGGTTTATGACAGCTGAAGCAGGAACTTGAATCGGCCCGTCACAGCAGTATTTTTGACTTCAGGCGATGAGGGGAGCTGGGCCTTTTTATTCCGGATCTGGCAACCTGTATCAAGGGAGTGAAAGGGGGTAGGGAGAGGGAAATGCTTCTGGATCCTGGTAACGAAAGAAGAATCAGATAAAATTAAATTTAAGTGATTAATGGTAAATAACACATATAGGAAGGCCATTGCTGGAAAACCGTTGGAAAGCGAAAGCAAAAGAGCAGCAAAGAGGCCAGGGGGTGACTCCCCCTTTTTTGTTTGTGTGTGAGAAGAAGCAGATGGTTTGTAGAGGTATGATTTGGAGCAATCTCGTTTTGTGTGGCCATCGTAGGGAATGTTAAAGATGTGGGCAAAACATTGTGAACTTAGCATTGTAATATAAGGTATGTTGTAGTAGAGATGTTTATGAATGAATATGTGTTTTGTCTTTTGTCATGGAAAGTAGTGAGGGAAATTAGGCAAATAGTGTAAGTGGTTGTAGTTGATCGTTGTAGTTAGGAGCTTATTATGATTTAGATGTGTAGGGATGGCTTGGAGACAGAATCAAAACTGTCTGTGATGAAGAGATCAGATTAACTGAACATCTTAAGAAAACTGAGTGTGTTAAACCCAGGTCAACAGTGGGAAGCTATGTTTAACCCCTAGTATTGGGATGGTATGATTTTAAAAACTTTGGAACTGGCACAGAGTTTTAGTTATAAAAGGAAAAAAGCAGCTTTAGCAATGTTATGGGTAAGTGGTTTTAATCTGGTGAAATATATGTGGATGAGTGTGATAATGATTAACAATAGACCCGTTGGAAAATTTTAGTAATTGTGTAATGAAAAATGGATAATAGGTTTTGTAGTATGAGGATGAAAAGGCATGACCCTTATAGGGCTGTGTTTTGTTGAAGAGCAAGGATTTTGATAGTCATTAATCAATCAATCAATGATTTATGATGGTCTTTGATCAGAAAATGGGCATCGGTGTGTAAGGAAGGGAATTGTAGTTTTTAAGTAGATAAGGCATGGAGGCAGAATGAAAGCACATTTAAAATATCTTATAACATTTTATAAAAGAGACAAATTAAAAGAATAAAACAGAGTAACCAAGCATAAATCAAAAGGTAAACAATCATGAATCAAAAAGTCATTTTAACAGAAACAGGATAGGGGAAGTGTTTGTGTGTGTGTAATCAGAGTTTAGAGCCTAGCCGTGGCTGGGACGGCTTTATCTTTTGCCTGTGGAATGTATGTCTCCTTTTTTTGGGGTATTGTGTCTGTCAGCTTGAGTCTCTCTCACAGAGGGGAGAGACTTTGATGGATTTTAGTGTTTAAGGTAGAGATATAATGTGTGAATAAAGCAATAAATGTCTGGTTTTGAGTATCGTTTTATTAACGTTTTTATGAAGTAGGTATTTTAAACCTTTGGCTGAGATGTGGGTAACGAATAGGGGTGTGTGTTTGTAGTGTGGTAGATTTATGATATAATGGTTTGATCTATTGAAAGCTGAGACCAGACTTTTTAAAAATGATGATTTTAGCGTGTTGTGTTTAATATGGATGGGGGAGTTTGGTGTCTTAGGAAAGGGAAAAGAACATTAAAAGAAACAAACAAAGCTATGATTTGTAGACTTAATAAACTCAATCTTAAAATGAACTAAGGAAGAATGTTTAAAGTGTAATATAATTAATAACATAGCAAGATATGTTATCATGTAAGCATGTGTTGTCAACCAATGTTTTGTAAGAAGTGTGTTTTTGTGGAGCTGATTTATCTGTAAGCATCAGATGAAATGTATGGTTTTTAGGTGTGATTAAAATTTAAGATTGTATGAGTTGAATGTAATGTGAGTCTTATCTATAATTGACCCTTTGAAATGAAAGGGACAAGAAGTTTTGTGTGTCAAGTTTGGTTTAATTTTATTGTTGGTGGAGTTTAGAATGTGTTTTTTGATTGTGAACTATGAATCTCAGGAACTATAACTCTTGATTTTGAAATCAACACCAACTCTATCAGTATTTAAATTGTTGTGTATAGGTATGTGTATCAAACTAGATTAAGCAAATGAGAATCTATTTTGTATATCAGACATGTATATCACAATTTATAACAGTAGTAAACTTATGACTATGAAACAATAATAATAACGAGCAAAATTATAACTATGAAACAATAATAGCAAATGAAAACAATCTCAAACATCTCTCAGTTGAGGGTTAGTATAACATAAAGAACTGTCTGAAAGAGCCGTAGCATGAGGAAGGTTGGGAATCACTATTTAGATGTTGTATCGTGGCTCTCATTATATCTTATAACTAATCAATGTTGTTTAGCATTAAAGAAAATGAAGCTTGACAATTTTAAAGGACTGTGTATTGTTTATTTTTTTTATCAAAATTAAAACTTTGAAAGCTTTTTTATCAAAACATGATTTAAAAAGAATGAGGACTCTATATATAGATCTTTGATTTTAGATTATTTATGTATTATAATTTTAGAACTTTTGATTGAACAGAAGTTTATCTTGAAAATCATTTTGTAACAAATGTCTATTTAATGACACTATAAGTTTATCAGAGGGTGTTTTTTAACCATATTTATTATGGGAACTTTATGTTTTTGTTGAATGGAAATCTTATTGAATGGAAATGTTTTAATGATATCTTTGGAGGGGGGTGTGTGTTAAAAAATCACACCGACATAGCTGTTAGAAGGAGACTACAAATAAATATCAGACTTCGTAGAGTATATATTTCAAAGGTAGGAACTGGCAAACCACCTCTGAGTATTTCTTGACGAATAAAATCCTATTAAAAGTTCACGAGGTCACCATAAGTCAACAGGTGACAGACAGGCACTTATACAGATATGTTATAGTGATATTGTTTAATGCAAAAGAGTAGTTCAATTTGTTTGTTATGCAGGCCAAACCATCAGAACTCTATAGACATACGATGGTATCACAGCATCACACCACCAATCTTCCAAGACATTATGAATCCAGGACCAGAGGAATAACTGCATTTGTTTCCACACTTGGAATGAGATTTCTGCCTGTCCTGAAAGTTTTTTTGAACTATTACTAAAATGTTGGTGGCATTTATAGGAGTGAGATTTGTTTGTTTCCGCAAAACATGCTTTGTGATTTACCCTATCCATAGAAATAAGTCATCTAACATGAAGAGGGAAACGTTGATTACATTTCCACACTGTTTTGAAGATCCACAGCCTAGAAGTTTAATGCTGTAATGTTCTGAAATATTAATAATTATTCTTTGAATACAGTCGGGAAATGAGATATTCCTGACATGATATATGGTAAGGATGATCCTTACAATTTATGAAAAAAAATCCATAAATAAGTTATTTAAATTGGGTCTGCTCAATGAATAATTCAAGGAGGAATGGCACACTTAGGCATTTGTATGACAGTTATTTTAAAGTTTAAAAAAATATAAAATTGTAGCTGCTTAGAGAGTTTTGTGGATGCAATAAAATCTAAATTGGCAGCCCACGCTTTTTTGGATGTAAACTTTCTCACACTTAGGTGCTTCCAGTTGTAAAACAGCTGTTGAAGAAATTCAACAGTCATAACTAGTTATGAAGGAAATATATGCAAAGATCAGCAGAAAAGAGAAAATGTTCTTCTGTATCCCTTGTGTGCATGCACACACACACACTTATGAATTACTCCTCCTGCCACTTCCCACCATTGTTCAAGATGGCTGAGGCTGAAGTCCAATAATGTTTGAAGGGCTGTAGACTCCCATTCTTGTTGTAAAGGAATGAGAACTAAAGCAGCCTTTTAGTGTGTTGTGAACGCGAGAATGACCAGACGGGAGGCAGGGTGTAGAAGTGAATGATGATGACCTTTTTATTGTTCTCTAAGCAAAGCTTATATAGGTTTTTGTGTTCTTCAGCAAAGTCTGCATAGCAACAGTGGGGGATTACATCATTGGCAGAGTGATTGGCTAGAGGTGAGCTCATCCTAAGGTGAGGTAGCCTACAACCTACTATCAGTCCCAGGTCATGATGCCCCTTGCATCCCCTTGCCAGAAAGGTGTGAAACATAAGTGTCAGAGGACTGGAATCTGCCATGTTCCCTTCGGAGGTATGGTTTGCCAGTCCCCCCTAGTGGTCCATTGCCATTCCTGCACCTCTGCACTTAGGGACACAATGGTGTCTCTCCTATATAAAGGATACTAATAATGATAATGTCCCTTCATTAGTGTAACTCCCAAAATTAATAAATCTGTGGGAAGAAAGAGGGGCTCATGGGAAACTGGAGTATACTTTAACTCTTTATCTTTTAATAGTGTTTAATCTCTTGTTTAATGTTATATCCACCTCAAGCCCCAGGGAGAGGCAGGTAATAAAATAATAATAATAATAATAATAATAATAATAATAATAATAATTCTAACAAAAGCACAGTATGTCACAGCAAATGAGATCTATCAGCTGGACTTCGTATCAAAAAATCACAAGTCGAACACTTCCCAATCATCTAGAACTGTGTGATGTATTTTCGAATGATGCGTGCAGATCCAAGTAAAGTGGCCTTTTACAGTTGACAGATCGTGATTTTGTCGATATTTATTGTTTCCAAATGCCAGCTGAGATCATTTGGCACGGCACCCAGTGCGTCAGTGACTACTGAGACCACCTGTACTGGTTTATGCCAGAGCCTTTGCAGTTCAATTTTGAGGTCCTCATAACTGCTGAGTTTTTCCTGTTGTTTTTCCTCAATGCAACTGTCACCTGGTTTGACGATATCAATAATTCAGACTTTTTTCTTTTCCACAATCGTGATGTCTGGTGTATTGTGTTCCAAAACTTTGTTAGTCTTGATTTGAAAGTCCCACAGTATTTTTGTATGTTCATTTTCCACGACCTTTGCGGGTTTATGATCCCACCAATTCTTTACTGCTGGTAGGTGGTGACATTATTATTATTATTTGAAACACAACAAGATGAGTCCACAGCAGACAAGATCACTCTGCTGGCTGTTGTATTGGATCACATGTCGGACACTTCCCAAGTGTCTAGGACTGTGTGATGTATCAGCAAATAATGCGTGCAGATCCCAGTAGGGTGGCCTTCTGCAGCTGGCAGATGGTAATTTTGTCAGCACCGATTGTGTTTAAGTGCAGGCCAAGATCTTTAGGCACCGCACCCAGTGTGCCAATCACCACTTGGACAACCTTGACTGGCTTGTGCCAGAGTCTTTGCAGTTCAATCTTTAAATCCTCATATCATGTCAGCTTTTCCAGTTGTTTCTCCTCAATCCTTCCGTCACCTGGGATTGCAACATCAACAATCCATATTTTGTTTTTTAACACAATCATGAGGTCAGGAGTATTGTGCTCCAAAACTGTCTGTCTGAATTCGGAAGTCCCAGAGTAGCTTGAGGTGTTCATTCTCTGTAACTTTTTCCGTCTTGTGATCCCACCAGTTCTTTGTCACAGGCAGATGGTATTTGTAGCACAAGTTCCAATGAATCATCTGAACAACAGTGTTATGCCTTTTATTCTTATTACTACTATTACTATCACAAAGGCTCGGATGACCATCTGTTTGGGGTGCTTTGATTGTGCTTTTCCTGCATGACAGAAGGGGGTTGGAGTAGATGGCCCCTGGGATCTTCCACTGAAATACAGTTAAGTTTATGTTGCTTAAAATTGTTCTTCATTTTAAATATTGTATTGTTTTTTCGTTTTTTTTTTTCTTTCCTTTTTTTATGGTGTGAATTAGTTCACACAAACACTCTCCATACATCTGCCACTGGCCTGGCCCATGCTTGATGTATATTCACTATATACAATAAAATATATAATATAATATATCAATGTTTCTTGGGGCTCCAAGAGAAACCTTTGCTCTGTTGTTGAAAAGTTTGAGAATCCCTGCTCTACCCATTCACCTGGGACTTCATCAGACGGAGCTGGGGAAAGTGGGGAAAATTCTCTTCTATGTAAAATCATCTTCTTTGTGTGGAATGTTATCTTTAAAGAAACAGACAATTTAATTACCCCATCACACAGTATTTCCTCCTGCCACCTCTAGCTCAACCATCCATAGAGGAGACACATGGCATTTATCCATAGAGGAGACACGGGGCACTCTTTCTCTGAACTCCTCTCCTTTCCTCCCAATCTCCTTACTCTCAAGGAAGCAGAAGGCATTGTTCTTAAGGCAGATACCCCTTCTCTGGGCTCCTCTCCTTCCTCACCTAATCTTCTTATTCTCAATCATGGAAGTCCAAAACCTACTAGGCACTAGAACTAGAGGTAAAACAAAGTTAAAAAGCCAGCAGTACTGCAATTTCGAAAGCCAAGATTAATATGAATGAGAAATGACAAGAAAAAAGTGGCGATATCTTGAAATTGCAGTATTCCTAATGTTTAATTTATTTTAGAGAAATTACCATGCCAGGCTCATGAAGCAGGGAGAGACATGTCGGTGCTTGGTAGGAGATTGCCCACAGGAATGTCCATACCTTCACATCATTGAAGTGATTCAACATGGGCAAATTTGACACATCCCATCCCATGTGTTTTACCCTGCCTTTTCCCATTTCCACACAAATCATGGACTCAGAAGACAATTTCTCCCCATCTCCTGTCCTCCCAGTTCTAAACACTTCTAAAATAGTTCTTTGATGAAGCATCATGGACAGACAGAAGTCTGCTTGTGTCATTTGATGGGCTCTGTGGTTCGTCATGAAGGATCTGTTTTAGAAGTGTTTAGAAACACGGGAGTTGGGGGAGGGATAGTGTGTGATGAAATCTCTGATAATAAATCCTAAATCCCAGTGATCAGGAATACTGGCAACTATTGTGCAAGTGGGTTTTAAAAGAGTTCCCAGTGGTGAAGCTGATGGAGCTAGTGATCATATAATTTAGTTTATCAAGTTAATTAACCTTTGTGGTGTCATCTTGAAAAATTGAGATTAAAACTCAGGGATGCCACAGAGCCCCTTCTGGGGGAATATTGGCCTTTGCACTCTAGTGCATCTCTTCATATTACTCAAAGATGCTGATGTCACTTTAAAGAGCTGGATACTGGAGTGGAGGTGGTTCCTATATTTTTAACAATGCTGTAGAAGACACAACCGAGTAACAAGCAAGATATGGTGAAATTGTATTGCAGAAGGCTCTCATGGCCGGAATCACTGGGTTGTTGTGGGTTTTTTCGGGCTATATGGCCATGTTCTAGAGGCATTTTCTCCTGACGTTTCGCCTGCTTGCCATAGATGCAGGCGAAATGTCAGGAGAAAATGCCTCTAGAACATGGCCATATAGCCCGAAAAAACCTACAACAACCCTATGGTGAAATTCCCTCTTTCACACCACCATTAAAGGTACAGGAGCTGCCTCAAGTTTTCAGATGCAGCATGGTATAATAATTTGCATGTTCATCTATAACTCTTGAGAGAGCAGGGTTCAGATCCCTGCTCAGCCAAGGAAATCCACTCTTTCAATCATAGACAAAGACAAGGACAACCAATTTTCT